>JAODUK010009775.1:0-20390 GCA_027564635.1 Typhlichthys eigenmanni | reverse complement strand
TATTTTCTCCTCCCCCCCCCCCCCCCCCCCCCTCCCTGTTTGAGATATTCTCATGTTCCCTACCTTGCCCTTAACAAAGGTCCAGCCTTACCAAAAGGGTATTTAAGCTTGGTAACAAGAGAGCAGCTTGAGTCTTTGCTGGCAAGCACTAGGCCACACTAGCAATGTCCGGTCCAACATCATCGCTTCTCTGGACGTTGCTTATGGCTGCCGCTTCCGTCTCCATCAACGCCACAAACGAGACTCATTTGAACAGGCTGCTGATCGGCTTCCAAGCACCATGGAACATATCTTTCCCTTTTAGTGCCCAGAGGTTGGGTTCAGCTATGCAGATAGCTGTGGATAAAGTTAACAGTAATCCCTCCTTTCTGGGGAACTACAGTCTGGATTTTATCTACACAGATTCCAACTGTGATTCCAAGACGTCTTTGGGGGCATTCATCCACCAGGTGTGGAAGGACAACGTGTCTGCTCTCTTTGGTCCTGCCTGTCCTGAAGGAGCAGAGGTAGGTGATTGTGATGCTCTACAAGGGTGTCTAAAGGTTATGGTGTGATTTTGTAATTGAATGCAGTGAGTTCTGATGTGGGCTTGCTTGTGTGTGTCCCGGTCCCATTGTGGTATGTGGTTGTCACTGGTGGCACCTATACTGGGATATTTTGATTGATAGGCTCTGTTGTTTTGAGAAATCGAGTAATCGTTAAATTAAAAAGAATAAGTGACACCGTGACCAAAATGTTAAACCTTCTCATTTGGTTTCAAGGTTACAGGCCTAATTGCATCAACTTGGAACATCCCCATGTTTGGCTATGTAGGGCAATCATCAAAACTGGACAACAGCATAGTTTATGATTCCTATATCAAAGTTGTCCCCCCTCTTAAAAGAAGCGCAGAGGTCCTGGTGAAGACACTGGACTTTTTCGGTTGGAGTCATGTGGCTATGATCGGAGGTGGATTAGACTCAAACACTTGGGACAAAGTTGATGCTCTGTGGAAAACTATTGAAGATCCACTTAGAGCCAATTTCAAATTGAAAGCAACCATCAAGTTTGACACAAGCAACAGCCTTCTCATCTACCGAAATGTGAAGTACATCTCAACAGTCGCCAGAGGTAGGACCTTTCTCGACTTTGAGTACTTAGAAAAGCGCTATATAAATATAAGTTGTTATTATTATTCTCTGGAGTCTAAAATATGAATGCAAATACTATCTAGTAAATTCAACGAATGTTTGAAAGTTGAATTCCATTGCACTGGTCAGGCTGTTAAAAGCAACTACCATCTGTCCTTTTAACTTCAGAACCTATATATTTTTATATTTTTAAGTTGAGAAAATATAGACATATACAGAATATATACAAATATAGGCATATATATATATATATATATATATATATATATATATATATATATGCATATATATATAGAAAATATATTTACAAAGATATACCTCAAGTTGAACTTTGTGCCAGAACATTTTCAGCACTGGTGTGAATAAACAGTTGTATCAGCAAATCTAAGGGGTTTTTATGTATTATGTATATATTTGGAAGATCATTTACAATAGCAATTAAAAGTTTATATTTTAAGAGTTATCTTATGCACATGCAGAATCTGATTTTTCATTTCCACTATTGTATATCTAGTTATTTTTTGGTAATTTTGTGTTCATTCCACTGTAGTGATTGTGGTGCTGACTAACTCTGAGGACTCCTTGGCATTGCTGATGGAAGCAGAGCGACAGGGTCTGATGAACGGAGAGTATGTGTTCTTCATAGTTCAGCATTTTGAGGTCAGTGGCAGTGTGGTGAGTAAAACTGTTAACATTGATTCACAGGTAAAAATTCATATATTAATTAACATATGCAGTACATTTGACAGGTTGTTTGTTTATGATTCATAATACTGCATCCAGCGGTAACTGCATTACCTATTTTGTTGTAATGCATACATTCACCAAAAAAGTTCAAATTCAAATTTTTTAAAGTGAACATCAATCAAGTCACACTAATAATATAATTTAAGCACAATACAGTGGTAATAACGATAAAACGCAAAGCCATAGCCATACAGCTATATGCAAAATACATTGTTCAGTGTCAGTTCATGAACTTGTGTTTATAACTTTCATGATCCAAATTAATTTAATTGCAAAATTCTTGTTCTTTTTCAGGATAATCTATGGAAAATTGCATTCAACAACAGGATTAACCAGGCTGCCATCAGGGCTTTTGATATGACCTTTATCATTGGCCAGAAGTCCTATGAAGGATATGAGTATTACGACTTCTTTGAACAGGTTTTTGAAAAGCTGAAAGATGGACCATTTCAGAGCAATCTGACATCAGAAAGAGACGTAAGCAAGACACATTTCAATGTCTTCTGCTTGGATCAAAAGGTTGTCGTACATTAACGTCTGTGATACTTCAGGTCAGCCCCTATGCTGCCTATCTGCATGACGCAGTGCTTCTTTATGCTATGGGGCTGAAGGAACTCCTAAAAGACGGAAAAGACCCTCACGATGGACGGCAGTTACTTAAGAGATTAAAAAACAAACACAACATCCGATTTTATGGTAGCACAGCACTATGATATCTATAGTATTGTATTCTTTCCATCCGTCTGGACTCATTGTTCAGTGATGGCCTGTGGTTGCAGGTGCTTCTGGACTTGTTCACTTTGACGAACTAGGAGAGAGGAACCTGGACTATTCCATTTATGACTTACAACATACGGAAGATACCACTAAGTTTGTGCCCATCCTCCATTTTGACAGTCATGCCAAAGCTATCCGGTAATATTTTCAGTCAAGCATTTTTAACTGTATAAAGTGCATTAACAACAAATTAAGTCCTATATATTTACTGCACCTCTGACAGTTTTCTATGTGTTTATAAAATTATATTCCATTTTTCAGACCAACTTCAAATTTTGCTTACGTGGTCTGGCCCAAAGGAACGCCTCCTAACGATGACCCAGAATGTGGCTTCAACAATGAACTCTGTGAATGGGTAACCAATGGTAAATAAAATGCTGATGAGCATGGAAAAGGAGTGTTTATCTAAGGTCCATAAAACGTTACTTGAATTATAGATAATTTTTATACTCTTTTGTTTACTATGGACGCGTGTATCGTCTCGTTTTGGACACAGACATCGCCCTGATGCTCCTGCTAGCGGCGTTACCCATCATCGGTTTGGTAGCGTTCCTGTGCGTCGGCATGCTCATGATGCAGAAGCTGCGGCTGCAGACGAGACTCGACGATTCCTGCTGGTGGCTTATCGACTATAGTGACATCACTATCGTCAGAGGGCCCAAAGTATGAACTCATGGCAACTTATGGCAGTATTTCTGTTCACTGCAGAAGCAGTAGAAGTCATCCAGCTCCCCTGCAAAACCAGTATTTTCCCTGTGTGTGTGTGTGTGTGCGTGCGTGTGCGTGTGTGTTCTGGATGTCGGCTGTCATGGCAACAGGGCACGCAGACGATGTCCTTAAGTACCACGGCCAGTAAAAGTGGTAGTGGAGGCTCGCAGTCCATTATGTCCTCCAACAGCTCCGACCCGAAGGACAAATCAGGCAAAGAGCACGTCTATAGCACTGTGGGCCTCTTCCAGGTAGTCTGCCCACACTGGCTACAGTGGCTGAATGATCCTCTCGCATTTAAAGATGGAGTCAGAGATGCTGAAGAAATAGTGTTACGACCTGGATACAAAAAACACCCTCCCTTCAATGCCTTCACACCAAGACGCGTCGCTGGCTAAACCATTGTTTTCATATGGTACGGGGCGACTGGCTGTTCGTTACAGCACAGACAACATACATACATACATACATATATACATATATACATATATATATATATATATATATATATATAGTCATGCTGTTCGTCAATGTGCCAGTTGGCCCAGGCAGCTGTTCTCTCTGGCGCAGGCAGCTAATCTCTGTGTGATCGGGGGTTTATCAACGCACTTTAGAAGCGGCTGCACCTTTAGCGACGCGTCTCGGTGTAATTGGGGCCTTAGGGTGTTCCGCCTCACACATCAGACACACGTTGCCATGGCTATGGTGTGGTCTGCACCACATTGTTTTCCCATTTATAAATTCAGGGCTGTGTAGGAACACTGGACAGACATAAACTGCAGCTAGTGGACTGTGACATTCGCTTGAAGTTGACAAAATGTGTATACGCTTACAATCGCTGACTCCACCTTTAAATACTCCCTTTATTTGGTGCCAGGAAAAATATATTAAATTGCATCGTAAGCGATGTGTGCCATGTCTCTTCTGTATGTTTAGGGCAATCAAGTAGCCATCAAATACATGGACAACCAGGTTGTGAGCGATGTCAGGAAACCCTCCATTATCGCGGAGTTCAATGTGGTAAAGTTCTCTGAGGTTTTGTACAGTGAGCAACTGTTCTGGTGTTGTAGAGGGTAATGTGCTCTACCTGACCACCATGAATGTTCCAACTTAGATGAAAGAACTGAAACATGAAAACCTGGTGCAGTTCTTTGGAGTCTGCATCGAGCCACCGAACATCTGTCTGGTCATGCAGTACTGCAAAAAAGGAAGTCTGAAGGTTACTTTATTACATTACACTGTCTCATTTAACACATTAGAGCCATAATGTTTACTTACAGTACTACATGAACAGTGTCACAGTGCTATAATGTTTATAACCCAATTGCTGGTTTGCCAACAGGATATTCTAAGGGCATCAGATATTGAGCTGGACTGGATGTTTAAACTTTCCTTTGCTTATGACATTGTAAATGTGAGTCATGAGGTTTAGTATGAACACGGCATTAGGTACACATAGTCGACTGGTTCAAATGTACGTCTGTGGAGCAGAATAGTTGTATTGATCAATGACTGAATCCATCTAATATATCTGTTCCTTTCACTTAAAAAAAAATCATGTCACTTACAGGGAATGGAGTACATACACAAGAGCAGCTTGAAGTCCCACGGTAACCTAAAACCCAACAATTGTCTAGTGGACAGCAGGCTCCAGGTTAAACTCTCTGGTTTTGGACTGTGGGAGTTCAAGCAAGGAACCAAAAGCAAACTTGTGACACTGGAAAATACCAAATATGAGGGTCAGTGGACTAATTTACCCTATTGTCCTATCTATGTCATCCTCATAAGTATCACATTGTGAAAGACCTTGTAGGTACTTGGCACATAACCATAACATCAAACTGTAAGGGACAGCACCCTCTACAGGTGGACAAGTTGTAGACAGTGCATTAGGGCAGGAGTTCCCAAACTTTTTTCTGCCAAGACCCATCTAGGACTAATCTATTTAGAGACCCACCAAACACCAAGTAGCGAGCAGAATGCTCCAGAATCTATGGATAAATAGGATTTCATCCAATCAGGAACAAGTAGCCTATTTGGTCACAACCTTACTCACAAACAATGAGTGGAACAACACGATTGTAAAGTACAGAAGCCATTCATTGATATTCTTCATTCATTCAATGGCCGCTTGCAATTTTCGCAACCCACTCACTTCCACTCAGGGCACAGTGACTCATACACATATTGTAGAGTACAGTATATCGTGTCAATAACCTGTCACCTATCTGAGCCAGATAAAGCAATAACCCTTAATAGTTTCAAGTAAATATTTACACTATGCAACACTCACTGGGTTACAGAGATGTATTGGACAGCTCCAGAGCTTCTGAGGCAAGTCAACGTCATGTGTAACGGGACGCCTAAGGGTGACGTCTACAGCTTTGCCATCATCATGCGGGAACTGATCTACAGCACGGAGGCTGGCCCATACCATGACATCAACCTGGAACCCAAAGGTTGCCATGACACCCTAACATACAGTGGTCTGTCACTACAGTATAGGTTGAGACCCCCAAGGGACTGCAAGATGTTTTTATCGGGTCAAAATATGAAACATTGTAAAAAAAAATATATATTTTTTATATATTTTTTAATATATATTTATGCTACAAAATGGTAATAACAACACATTTGAGAAAATGTATGTTTAATGTATGTTTAATAGTCTAATAGTTTAATAGTCTACATTTATTGGTCTTGAAGGAAGCTACGTAAAATAACTACTACTGTATCTATAAAAACAAAGACAATTTGTGGCGTTACTTGGTGCTTCCTCACAGAAATTATTAGACAGCTGCGCACCCCTCTCATGGGGGAGCCCCTTCGACCAACACTGTCTGACCAGCTGTGTGATGAGAACCTCAATGCACTGCTGAGAGCCAGCTGGAGCGAGAACCCAGACCACAGGCCGCCCTTCGCATCGATACGGAGACGACTAAAGGAGATCAGCCCAGAGAGGTTAGAATTAATGTTTCTCAACCCTGCTCCCGGTGTACCGCTGCCCTGCATGCTTCAGATGTCTCCCTGCTCCAACACAGCTGATACACATGAATGGTTGGGAAACAGTGATGTTAGGGGACTGGTGTTTCAGATAAGACTGCATTGGTGGGTTACCCTGTGTCTCAGATCTTTTAGTTGCTGGACAGGATAAGTGAAACCTTTTCAAGATGGGTTGAAACAATTTGGCCAATCTCAATCTGCATTAGCAATTGCCTCAGCCACCTGTCTATCATTACGGCCCTACTTTTGTTTGATAGACAAGTATGAAAGGTACCATCTGTCTCTCTTGTTGTTGGCTTGCATGAAGTGATTTAATGTGAAGCTGTCTGTAGTTCCACTAGCTGCATCTAGGGGAGGTCAGTAGGCAGACATGGAATCTCATTAGTCAGATGGTTTGTTAGACAGAACCATCTGAGGAGTTGTCCATGGAAACTGTTTGGAAAAGCGCAGGCACTTTCAAATAATACTTGGCAAGTGATTGGATGAACTGTCTGTTTATCACCATCTATCATGGGCTAACATCACACCTAAACTACGCATGCAGCTTCCAGTAGTTCCTTATACGATGCTGTAAAGTACAGATGCATACCTGCCTGGCAAGGTGTATTATCACAGGAAAAGGAATGGAATAGGAATGGAAAGTAAAAGGAATCGAATAGGCATCACCCTCTCATTGTTACATAATGTAAAAATATAAAAATAAGAATTTACTACTAAACATGCTGACATAAAGTCCTCATAAGCTTATATAAAGAAATTAGACTGTTAATAGTCAATATATTCTTCTGTTCTAGTCATGCAAATATACTGGACAACATGGTAGAGAAACTGGAGAAATATGCAAATCACCTTGAGGAAGTGGTGGAGGAAAGGACCAATCAGCTCACAGTGGAGAAAGCCCGTGCAGACAAGCTTCTCTCCAGCATGCTACCAAAGTAATGCAATCAGTAATAAAATGTATACGTGACACTGATCTCACACAAAAGCTGTCATCAATAACGTTACTACTGTACAAGTGTATTGTCAACCCAAAATGTAACACTATTCCGCCCAATACTGTTAGTAAACCACCGTTCTGCTGGCCGTATAGGTACATTGCAGATCTGCTGATGTCGGGGAAGTCGGTAGAGCCTCGTAGCTATGAAATGGTGACGATCTTCTTCTCCGATATTGTTGGCTTCACCTCCATGTGCTCCATCAGTTCCGCTATGGAGGTGGTGACACTACTCAATGATCTATACAGCCTCTTCGACGATATCATCAAGCTGTATGACGTCTACAAAGTATGTTGCATAGCCTTTACATGATACGTGCTGACTATGAGAGAAGGATAATTAGTGGTCTGGGGGATAGACTGGGTTGCAATTTGTATCTGAAATGACTCTTTCTGGTTGAAACCAGCATTTCAAAAACACTGGTTGTGTGCATTGCTAAAGACTTGGTACTGCTTTATACACCCCAGTGTGCATGGGAACGCACCAATCTCTACGCTCACACAGCCTAGGTAGCATACTCTGTGAACAGTTGTGTTTCCAACATCAATAATGACCTGGGGCAGACTATTACGAAATAAAGCAGTGTAGTCTACCCTTAACTCTACATTGTTCTTATCTTTACACTGTTAATAGTTTTCACATGAAGGTCAATTACCGTAGTGTTGTTAAGAGGGAACATTAAAAGGCGTTTATCTTTTCCAGGTAGAAACTATTGGTGACGCTTACATGGTAGCCAGTGGGCTGCCAGTCAGCAATGGTCACAGGCATGCTGTGGACATTGCCACAATGGCTCTTCACTTCCTGTGTGCAATCAAGGTCTTCAGAATTCGCCACATGCCTACGGAGCGTCTCGCACTACGCATCGGGATACATTCAGGTCAGAGCAGGATGACCGTGGACATGCATGAACCATAATATAACCCACTAAAAGCTTTTCAAATGTGAAATTACTTGGAAATGGTTTTTAAACTACTGTGTGATATCTTGACTCTGTAGTGTTTTCTGAACATGTGTTTTTAAAAACTCCATTACTAGCGTGACAATAATAATGTGTTGTTTATCTGCAGGTCCAGTGGTTGCGGGAGTGGTGGGCTCTACAATGCCTCGATACTGTCTCTTTGGGGACACAGTAAATACAGCCTCTCGCATGGAGAGTAACAGTATACGTGAGTGACATTAAACCCCTATTCAAATAATCCATTAATAGAAAGAAACGGCTTCAGTAATGAGTGCTACATTCATAGCTAACTTATTTCCTGTAAAAACAAGCAGTAAAACACACTCCTCTTGGTGATGCCAAACCGTTTGTCCCGCAGCCCTGAAGATTCATATCTCCCATACAACTGCTAACATTCTCACCCACATTGGATCGTTTGAAATGGAGGAAAGAGGAGAGATTGAAATGAAGGTGACTGAAAACGTGTTTCTAAAGATTCACTTCTCAATAGTGTACAGCAGTGTTGGGCAAGTTACTCAGGAATTGTAAAAAAAATACTATGATTACTACTTAGTATTAAAAGTAATTAGTTACGTTACTAGTTACATTACTATATTACTTTCACAATTACTACCCCGTCTCGCCCCTTCCGAAAAATGACAACCTGTGTAGGCAGCTCATTTTAGAATATAATGGAACAATAATTAACCTTAGGAGTCAACAATCTGCCAAACTAAAAACATTACAGCCTCTCAAACAGATGATTGGACAGGTTGGTTCAATTAGCCTACCCTAAGTTTGCTAGGACCAGACATCTAGTGCTTGTAATACAGCAATACTTACTTATATTATTACTGTTTTGGAAATAGTAATCAGTTACACTACTAGTTACTGAAAAAAGTAATAACATTACAGTAACTAGTTACTGCCCAACACTGCAGTACAGTACCCCTGAACCCAAATAATAACAGTTTTAAATTTTGTGTACATGGAGATGTTTACTCTGTGTGGGTGTCCATACAGGGTAAAGGGTGTCAGAAGACATATTGGCTGCTCAACAAGGAAAACTTTAACCCTGTTATTGTGGTGCCTGGATCTCCTCCACCTCCCGGCCCCAAACCGCCACCAGAGGTAAAGTTAACGTTCATAAATGCGTTGGCATAATCAGTTTTATATATTATGTTAACATTGCCAATAAGACCTTCACTGGTTTGACCGATTAGGATTCATATTGGGCATTCTATAATGACTTTTGGTAATCTCTGATTTTTCAACTGAAGGTCAAACCAATAATGGCTATAGATCCTGAGAAAAAGAGAACCATGGCAAAAGCTTACATGACAGAGCCGCTACCTGCAGTAAATACTTGAAGTCACAATGGACGTCTTATTTACAAAATGAAATGTACATTTTACAGAAGAAACGGGTGTAAGCTTTTTATTATTTATTGAAACCTTTGGTTCAAAAGGGTTTAATTTATTTCATTTATTTATTTTATATGGGTTTCATATTTTAGAACTGTTAGAACTGCAATGTAAACCCATAACATCTACCATACAGGACCACTGAGATAGCCTGTTGTAAGTGCACACAAAATTCACTTGGTGAATAAGGTCTGGAAACGCTCCATTGGGAAGTGTTCGCCGTTGTTACATTCTACTGGGACCTCTAGTTTATTAACTATTGGACACCTTTAAACCAATCAGTTTTGCTACAACCGTTTGTGCTTCATCTAGCTCTGCCACCATTTTGAAACACACGCTAAAACACCCCCATAGACGCTGATTGGTCCGCCTTCAAGATGGCTGTGCGAATGCTTAAGTGCAATAGAGTGCAATAGTTGGGCGGAGCCATGCTACTGTATCATTGAAACTAAAGGCCAGACAAAATAGCAAAGTACTAATTTACATTAAATTATTTCGGAGTAACTGACGATGACAGACACGGAACACTGAATTATTAACAAATCTTTATTGACATTGTGAATGCTATTATTAATACTGTCCATTTATGAGATTTTATAAATGTATGTACAGTATTACAAATAATATGTGTCCTCTCTCAAATATTAAATTATTGAGAATAAACAAATGTTATAATATGCTCCCTGACGTCTGGACACTCCTGTGTGTGTGTGTGTGTGTGTGTGTGTGTGTGTGTGTGTGTGTGTGCACCCATGCAGATCTTATTGCTTCATAAAACTATGCTGAGCGATGTAAATAAAAACATATTATTAAAAATCCCTCCATCATGGCTCTTTAATAAAAGCAAGACATGTGTTAGCCAGGACTATCAACAGGATGCATAACGAAATGCCTGTGGTTGAGAAAGGAAATAAATTATGTAAGAGTAAATTGACTCCATCTGAATATTAAACATGTTGTAATGATTAAACCATTACCTGTTATATGTCCATTGTTGGAGGACCCAGTAGCTGTAGGTCATATAATGAAATATAAACTCGCAAGAAAACATTCTAGTGTTGGATTAAATATTAAATATGGTAATGAAATAAAGCACATCCATGCAAAAGTGTAAGTAGTTGGTAATTGTTATTTCATTATTTAATGAAATTATTCATGTACCTTTCATTTGAAACTGAGTAGTGAGGACACCTCCACTTGGTTCTACTTCAGCTATTAGACTTCTAGAAGAGCAGGGGCTCTAGAGGAAAAGTAAGTGGTTCATTAACGGCAGGGTTCGTCATGCTTGAGAACGCTTGCTAACTTCGAGCTCAAATCATGACAATATCCCTCCGTGCCGCCGATCCACACATAGAAACGCATTGTGAAGCAAAGCATAGTACTACAGCTTTGTTGATGTGAGACTTGTTTGCCACCGTTTATGTTGCTATTGTTGGAGCGATAAGATAGTGAAATGCAAGTGTATTAGTTTACAATTAGCTTGCAATAGCTGACTATACCTTTAAGTCATTCATTTTGAAAAAAAAAAATTCCAAAACATTTTGGAAATGGGAAATATGTTTGCATTTAGTTTTCAATTTGGGAAATAAATTACCCATTTTGTAAAAACTCGAAAAACTCTAGAATTGTTCTATTTTTTGAAATCCCAGATAGGTTTATTGAATTGTATAAAATAATCCAAAATACCTATATATATATATATATATATATATATATATATGTGATGCTGTATATGCATTACAAACAGGTGTAATGTTATTGGGACGCCTGTACTCACTGGCTGACAAACAAGCCGTTCCCCATCACAGATGTGGACTTCACAGTGCAGCCAGACAGTGGACACCTTCTCCAACCGTTGAAAGCGGAAGGAGTTAAATTTGAACATGGAACGACTGTCTTTGGCATTCTCAAAAATGTTCACAGTGTGGTCAGACGAGCAGCTGGGAAGAAAATAACATTTATTTGACAATATATCCTACAGCTTTTTGACATCAGCATTGTACAATGACATACATTGTGAACAAATAATGTATGTACAAATATTATGAAAGAATGGATACCTGTTAATTATGAGGCTCCACCTCTTCTTGTCTGTTGAGTACGGTGTAGGAGTAGCCCAGCAATTACTGATCACGACTTTGAATCTAGACGTGATTATTTAGGGAAGAAACCACAATCACTACAAAAATGTTATTCAAGCCCTATTTATTATTATTTATATATTATTAGTTTTTTTTTTCTTCAGCAGCTAAGCTTAACTTGAAGGTAAAGCAACATTAGTATAGGATAATTTACTTACGTCTGTTTGACATCAAATACCTGTTACTTAGTCCTTTTGCTTCAATGCCGATGAAGACCTCAGAGCCAATCTCAGATGTGTCAATCACATATGGCGCATCCTTGGCATACAGGAACTTGGAATTCTACAACGTGCATTGTTGTTTGTATTCATTTATCTGATCAAGCTGACCATTCCTGGTCATTATTCACATTTTTGTTTAGGTTTTCAATTCCCTAGTCCTGTCTGAGCAGCATGTTTCCAATACATATTCATGGTCACAAACACAGCAAAAGGCATCCACTGCAGAAAGTGCATCTGCTGAGCAGCTACTCACCGTGAACACATTCATAGACAACTGTGTTCTAAAAGTGCCTAAACTCCCGTTGTTGACATAAACTGTAGCCACTCTGGAAAAAGCAAATGGTTTAGTAATAACACTGCAAGTCATTGGGTTAGAATGCACATGCTCTCCAAACGTTGTCATTGTGCATGTGTTGACTTGACCGGATTCTTACCTCTGACTGAACACTGCATTGTTAACCAGGTAGGCTGCCCGATAGGTGCAGGTAAAGGTGTAGTTAACCGGCTGGTTTCTGACTGTTAGCGAAGTATCATTGGACACTATGTAGTTATAGAAGACATACTTAGGATCTTTGCCTGGTATGTACTGTGAAGATTGATCAACACACAAAAAATAAAACATTTAAGATCAGAACTTTGCATCATACACAAAAACACTACACAGCATCTCATATCCTGATATTGTTTAATAACGCCACAAGCCTCATGGGTGTCTCACCTCAGCTATGGTGCCACAGTATGAGTTGTTTTTGGGCGTCAGATCGGGAATAATGAAGCGAAAGTATCCTGGACTGTACGTTCCCGAGTAACACACCCCTCCCAAGGACAGCTGGCCGATTTCCCAGCCGTAAGGGCACTCGGGGACGTTAGCGATGATGGCATTCGGGAAACATGACACCATCACATAGTCTGAACATGGACATAAGGAATATATTTCAGTCTAAATCATAAATTGTTGTATTACTTACCAAGGACCAACATAGGGGTAAGACTACAATATAGTGATTGATTGTTTCTTGATTGTTTTCCAGTGCAGTGATTACCTGCTTTTTGGGGAGGACATGCCCATGCAATAGGAAGTAGCATTAGTAGAACACCGATAGAGGCCATTATATAATGCTGAAAAGATTACAATATGGGTATGCTTAGAGGTCAAAATATATGCATTTGTTGTCTCTAGCATCTCGTTTAAAAGAAAAGGACTTACCAGTGAGGCATACAACGTAGACTAGTCTGGTGTCAGAGGAGCTTCATGGCTCTTTAACAGGTTGCTAGCACTAGTGTCATCCTGACAAGTTGTGGGCACATTTATAGTTCTGCAGGTAAGGGGAACCAGCATTCCCTCTTCTCCATTTGTCCCCAGTGGTAGTTTGAGTCCACCATTGTAGGACTAATCACAAAAGCTCTCTGTTCTGGTCCAACATTGACTTTCAAATGACCGATGTCTCACGGGATGACAGCAGCGCACTCTGGACTCTGTTAAGATGTCTACATTTGAAATGAGTCTCAATACTGTATGCATATATCATTGAAATACACTGTACACAGTATGTAAACATGTTACTGCATGTTTTATACCAACACTAATATTTATACACATAATGTCTGACATGCTTAAAATGCTCCTATATCCTTATTGTGTTCTTAAACCTCTTTTTTTGTTGTAAATCTTCATAACTACCTACCGATTGTACAATACCATTATTTAGTAGATAATTGTATAGACGTGCTATGAGTTCTCAGTTCAGATTCATGTTGATAACTTCATGAAGTTATGTTTTCTTCATTATTTTGATAGTGAGCCACCTTCCAACCAGCAGTCAGAACTTAATAAGACCTCCTCGTTCTCTCTCCTCTGCTGGGCCATTCCTTTAAAGCCCTGCGGCAAGAACGGCATTTACTAAACTAAATAGTGCAAACAGACATGTATGGATATCCCTGAAAAGGTGATGGCAGTTCAGATAAGAGAAGAAATACACTAGTAACTAGTGTCCTCAAGTAGAGATGATAGGAGCCTTCTGTTTTTCAGCATTCAGCAGTATAAGGTTTCACACGGCCAAGGTCTTGGCTATTAAGCCGAGATCACTATTGTCCACTGTCTAGATAGCTTTTCTTGTGTGTCCTCTGTGACCCTTTTCATCTATGTCTTAATTCCAGTAATAATGCCATCATCCACACTTGCCCCAGGATGTGAAAAACCATGTTATTTTCTCATATCAAGGATGTTATAACATGGCAGCAAGACACAGATGTAAAATGATCAGATTCAAACAACCTCCATGAGTGTTTGAAATTTACTATATTAAATAAATACCTCATTGCTAAGTGACTAGATAGCAATAAACACATTACAAACAGCTGTAAATGACAGCGAGGGAAGTCCTGCAAACAACAATTCAAATAATCGCAATGGAAGTGAAGGGGCCATGCATTAGCATCTGAATGAGCAACGGGGGAATTCTTAAGGGGTGAAACGAGGAAGATATTCATCTATCAAAAGAACAGGGCAAGGGACAGGTAGCATTACAGAGCCAGGCAATCCTAACAAATGCAGAGCTGCAGATTCTATCACGTTACGTAATCCGGGACGGCAGTCCAAAAAAACGTGCCGTCTTTTGCCAGGAATAGTGACAGATGTCATCTAGCCTTCCACTTCTATGATAACCGTTCTTATCATATACAGACCTCACTACTACTGTCTATTTACTGGAACTCCACCTCCACATGTCAGGGATGCCTGCGCAAAGTTCACATTTTAATACTGAACCTTTAATTAACCGTCAACTTTCTTACCTCAGTTTAAACAACATACACTCATTGTTTTTTACCTGACTGGGGGAAAATAAATGTTACTCTAGAATAGAACTTGACCTGTTTTTTCCCACTAGATTTCATATGAAAATGAACTGTTTCTGCAGTGTTTCATACAGTACTGTTTAGGTCCTTGTTATTGCTCACCACAAAAGTGCAGCAAAACCTTTCAGGTTATAAAATACTTTAGTAAAGTTTTGAATTGTATTGATCTGCATG
Source organism: Typhlichthys eigenmanni (assembly GCA_027564635.1). Lineage (NCBI taxonomy): Eukaryota > Metazoa > Chordata > Actinopteri > Percopsiformes > Amblyopsidae > Typhlichthys > Typhlichthys eigenmanni. The sequence goes on along the minus strand of JAODUK010009775.1, from coordinate 5,277 downwards.
AGGAAATTGCATATCTTGCATTGCTGAGATTTGCTTATAATGAATTAGGCATAGTTTCATCATAGAAAATTGTGAATAAAGTTATAATTGAGAATAAAAACAATCATATATTTGTAACAAACCATCTTTATTTGCAAAGGTAAACCAGATAAATACATGGAAGAGGACACTAGCACATAAAATATAACTTTGTGGGATCGTCCTAAACAGTGCTTTCGTCAAAATGTACAAAGTTAATCTATTTAAAATCAATCATGCATGCAAAATGATTGAATGTAAAATACATACATTTCCTTATTTACAGTCATCCACAATACATTTACATAATAAATACTACAATCACAGTGGCTGGGATCATGATCTTGGTGCTTGGCATGTCCAACTAGATTCAGGTTGGTAAACAAAATCCTTCCTGAAATGAAAAAAAAAGAACCGTTAGTATACACAAATCATGGTCTTTGAGATTCCCTTAATGATTTCCTTTAGTTGGCTACAGTATAGAAGTAAACAGTCATTTAGCCAAAATAAACATGCTACAGTATGTTAACAGTGATTCTTGTAATGATTGCAATACAGTGTTATCAACATTAAGTAATATCTATAGCCAAATACAACTTCAATATCAAATACACACACTGGACCCTCTAGCTTTTTTAAAGTAAAAACAGAGCAAACGCAAAAAGATCCCACGGAGGCCACTAGCAGTGGGGAGCAATACCAGAGAAGAAGAAACAGTCTGCACTTACTCTCTCCAGTGTTGGCTGTTGTCGCGACACACCAGGCCCTCGTCACACGGGCAGATCTGGTTGATGCTGAATGCCAGGCCGCCGTCTGGTACGTAGCAGCTCTCGCCGCGGATGAGACGCCGCTTGCAGACGTGCTCGCCATGGTGACGCGCACAGCACATGGCCGCACCGCAGTCCCGGTCCAATTTGCACCTGGCACCTGGGTGAGAGGAGGTCAGGTCAGGTGAGGTCCATGTTTCAGAGCTCCACATCTCTAATATAAGTAGGGTCTGCTTTAAAAAAAACACTCAACAAAGTCAATGCTGATGGCAGTATAAACTGGGAGGCTCTAGATCCTGCCCCAGCGCATTGGTTATGTTAGGAAAACAAAACCAAGCGGTGTGAGAAGGGAATATAACGGTTTGAAGCTAAGAGCAATGTACTGGGTGGAGTAGAGAGAAGTGTCTCTAAGCCTTTTGGCCCAGATAAATTAAACACCGTTTTGACTCACACCTACGTTACTCACTTTATAAGTTAAGTCAGCTTGAATCTGATCAATCTGCTCAAGGTTGAAGATTTCGTTTTCATTTTTCGTGTATGTCTTTTCATACGCATACATATCACATATTAAAACTCCACAGACAACTAACTGTTTCTCTTACCCTCTTGTCCATTGGGAATACTGCGGTGGCACTTCCCAAACATGCAGCTGAGTCCGCGGACACACTGAGCGTCCCTGCGACAGTAGTGTCCCTCCCCACGCAGAGGGACACACAGACCAAAGTGGCGATCGCAGGAGAAACCTCGTCCACATGCCCGGTCATGGTCACATACACCCTATAGAAATGACAAACATTGGCTCTTACAGACAGAAAAAAACTTAAGGATGGACCTTCTCTATGATTAAACACTGCAGGAAAGCACGTCCAAATGTATCGGCTGGAGTTACCAAAATGTTTGATTTATAATGATTGATTAAGTTTAATTTCTGTATTTTCATTTATGAATTGGCAAATTTTACATAAACACGTCTTTTGGATCATTCCCTTCACCCTATTTTGAATTTGAGAATGCAATTTATGTATACTGAATATCTGTCTCATACTGTACATACATAAAACTAATAATTTATTCAAACTTTTCCACCAGTGTAAGTTCTTACCGCAGGTCCTTTGGCTATAGGAGGACTGTCTCTGAGCGCCATCAGCCCGTCCTTTGGAGGACTATGGGGCATGTTGAGCATCCATGCCCAGATGCGAGCCTCAACCCAGGAGACACACAGCCACAAACAGATCAGCGACAAGCTTCTTGACATCTCTTCAACCCAGTAAAACCACGGCGAGGGAAAAAGAGGCTCCAAAACTCAAGAGGAGATACAGTTAACGGAGTGCAATAGACAAAAAACTAAATGTCTTCGGTATCCTTCCTAAATAGACAACAACTACAACCTCCAGTGCGGTGAATGTTCGGACTGAGGGACCATTTATAGGTCGCAAGGGGCTTGCCTTCCCTTTACCAATCTGTTTATCTAAACAACAGGGTAGGAGGAGACAATTAGTTGTTAATGGATTAACTAAATTGCCCAGGTCACCCCCCTGCTGCCAGACAATAGCAGAGAAGTGTCCAGCCAACAGAGGTGAAAGGAGAAAGGAGAGATGGTGCTGTGGGGTGGAGAGGGGGGCTAATGGACATGATGGGTTGACAACTTCAGCACAATGGGCTAAGACAGGCACCTCTGTGGGTTATCTCCGCTAGACAAACAAGGTGGGGGACAATGGCAGACACATGCATGACATGTCCTCCATAGGCTCTGAGTGACAGGACAAGGGCCACGTTTAGGAGTCTTGGCCCGAAACAACTCCCCCATTCCCCCTCCCGAGACAGTACCCCACCTTGGGCACCACACTGGGAGCAATTTGCAAATGTGCACTTTGCAGACGACCCCGTGATCTCATTAAGCGTAATTATCATCAGCGATTATTTCTCAACAAACAGAGAGCTGGCAGGGCATGCAGTAGGTCCCGCTACATTAGCTGGTCTTATCTTTGTTATGCATGTGGAACATGTGTCTAGATAAAGTCTATGTTAACAATTGTTCAACACATCATGTTGTTATAGACAAGACATCTGATATTGTGTATTATCCACTTCACCCCCCAATGAATTTACCAGCTTTTTTTGATTTTGTAAAAACAAAATTAAAGAAAAATAGAAAAAAAAGACACATTTTAAGTTTGAAAAAAATGTTTTATTAATGGTTGTACTTTGATTAATCAAATTATTTGGACATTACATTTTTTTATAGCCAACACAAAATTCCAAAAGCAACAACTATTAAACATGAGTCTAATGAGCTACAGTATCCAGTAGCAGATACTGTACTATATCTGCAGAATAACATAGTTGTCTAAAGTATAAACAACTGTTAATGCAAGACCCATCAACATAAACATTATTATGAAATCTAATTGCTGTTACTTCAAAGTAAATATGAATTACTAGATAAATAATGTTGGCCTAATATTACAGATTTGTAACATTGTAAAACAATGGAGTTCTATGGATTCAAAAATGTGAGCAATATGTCTGACTTGCTAGTAGCTTAGTAGCACAACATCTTTGTTGTTTTCGTCGTTGGCTGTAAAATAAAATGACACTGGCCTTATTTGTTAGTAAGGTAGGTAGTGTAGTCTCTCAGCCTCTTCTGTTCTCATTCTGAAAGTCTTGTTCTGAATGTGCTGTGCCTAATTTATTAGCCTATTTCTTCAAGACCTGCAAACAGCCAAACTCGTGTTGTTAAGTTTCCCAAACAAATTCTTAGCAAATGAGTAAATGTGATGTCCGATTTGGATTCGATTTGAGTGGTTGGTCGCACATGTCAATCAAAATACCTAAATAGGCGGTGTCTTGGCACAATTAGCCAGCAATGTGTCCCAGACTATACACAACTAATGGCTGACTCTGTAAGACTGTGAATGTGTTGCTAAAGCAACTGGTCTATGGTTCCGAACTCAGTTGGGGTAAACACAGTGTTGGCTTGTTGGCGCAGTTATTATTTTGACTAAGATAAACTGAATACGTCAATGTTGATGGCAATAGACAAACATCAATGTCTGTATGAGGAAGATGGATTGTTTTCCCATAGAGAAAGTACTTGAGATCAAGATGGATTTGTTAAGTGATATTACTTATGAGGTGACTTACGAGGTGTGCTTTCTAATGCTTTTTAAGGGCAATTTATGGGGTGTTTTACAGTGGCACCTCCTGGAATCAGTGAGAGCCTTTCTCCCTGAAACATTTCTCCATTTTGCTAGTGCATGGCAAGGGCAAGGCCATCTGTGTTTATAGTACCGCCAAACATACATGACGTAGTGCCATCAAGAATTCCAAATCAGTTTATCAGTACTGTCTCTCTTTTTCACTGGAGTCAAATGAAATGGCCTTGTCTGCTCGGGAGGAGAACATGTTGTTCAAGGCCCTTTAATTTGTTTAACAGTAAATGGATAACATCTGCAAATCCACCTCTGTTGATAGAGCAGTGTAACCACTGTGTATGTGTTTAGCTTTCACCCTAGCACATCTCATTATATCTTATTAGGGTAGGACAACCACAGGCCCCCTGGCGAGCATTATAATCTAGGCTCCCGCCTCATGCATGGGTCAATTACAGGCTCTTATAATGACAATCGGACTGGAGATATCCTAATACCTCGGCAATAGGGGGCCAAGCAAGCCACTGATTAACAGTATTCTCCTCAAACTGTCTACAGTAGTTAAGTCTCCTCTAGTAATGTCTCCTCCACACAATGTTCAGTCCTCTTACAGAAAGACTGTTAATATTATTATCAATAGTGGTCAAATGGTTTGGCTATTTTGTCTTGCTGACCAATATTTACAATAACTATTTTCATTAGCATTAAGGATTTTCACCTCGAAGGAAATGCTTGGATAATTGCTTGGAATTTACATATTTAGAGGAGCAGACAATGTCCCGGATTGGTTGCGCAGACAGTGTCTGCAACTGACTGACAAAGTAACAACATAATTAGTGGCCAATTATAGGATACAATGGCAGTGACTTTTAGTAAGTAAGTTTAGGCCAATTAGTAATATGCAAATATGAAGCAGGTTTGGCCATTGTATCATACATGAAATCAGCTGTCAGAGTTGAGAAGATATGTGATTTGTTGTTACCCAGGGAGTAATCATGTTTATTTATTCTTACAAAATATACAGTAGTAAATAAAATTAGGATGCATTTAAATCCATTCACTTTTGCAATGTATTCATTATATCTAGAACACATAATGGGCACCATTGGATATCATTAGCTTGAATAAGTCATTGTATTAGATATATATTTTATAGATATATTCCCCCTACCAGATATTGTGTTGGCTATTATTCCTAGTGATCAGCAAGTGTATAATTGTATCACAGTATACAGTATAGCAGGGCTATTCAATTCCAGTCCCGGAGGGCCGCTGCCCTGCATGTTTTAGGTGTCTCCCTGCTCCAACACACCTGATTCTAATGAATTGGTATTTTGAAG
>JAODUK010009766.1:0-30075 GCA_027564635.1 Typhlichthys eigenmanni | reverse complement strand
CCCCCCCCCCCCCCCCCCCCGCCCCCCCCCCCCCCCCCCCCCCCCCTCGCGAGATCAGGATGGTCTTGTGAGCAGGGGGCAGGTTGGGGTTTCATCTGAACTTGGCAATCAGCGTCGTGTTTGTACTGTAGCTATAACAATAGCAGTCCCAGTGGTGACACAATACCAGTCCCAGTGGTTACACAATACCAGTCCCAATGGTGATACAATACCAGTCCCAATGGTGATACAATACCAGTCTGAGTGATGTCACAATACCAGTCCCAGTGGTGACAATACCAGACCCTGACATTTTCACTTAATGAACACACGTGTTTTTTCATTGAAGTAGCTCTTGAAGTAAACAAGCCATAGTATAAACCATATCTGAGCACACATTATTGTAATGTCACACTCTGTGTCAACTTGAGTCTTAATTAAAACAAACAATTTGACTGAAAAATATTATGTCTTCCTGTAAGTGCGAAATACCTTTGCAATTGGATTAACTGGATGTTATTGTAGAGGCTTCTTGAGTGTATGAATTGACACAGGATTAAAATGTGAGTATATAACTTTGGTTTTCGTCTTGGATTTTAATAATAAATACAATAAACTGAAACTAAATAAAATTAATGATGTGGTTAACGTTTGTATTTATATATATAGTATATATAGGTTTGTCAGAGAATTGTTTTAATATGTCAACGAACAAGCTCTTGTTTGACATATTAAAACATTTAGGCATTTTGCAGACGGGGCTGCAAACAATTTAACGTGATATTTGGTGATTAATACTTGACTACTAATTCTACGGTACTTCTGTTGCATTAGTCTTACTAACGTCATAATTTTTTGCAAACAGTAAATGTAAATATAGGACATAGATTGAGTGCTGGACACCATATTCTTATCCTAACACTAAACACCAATCAAATGTTACTTTATGACCATAATCACAGAAAGCGCTACGATTTGACGTATTAGAAGATGTTAGCGCAGTGACCTTGTTGTTTTATTGAACATGTTACCCTCTTAAATAAAAAGGATGTTCCACTATAAATAAAGTGAAGTCTGAATGACTAAAATATATAAGTAAAGGAAAGTAATTTATGATTAATTTAACTGAGAAATAGACTTTCAACTAACTATTTTCATGCATGAATTTTCAAAAGGACACATACTCAATGAAAAGTACAAAGAGTTAAGCTTCCATGACCTTTCAAAGTAAAGGTCATGTCTCCTGACAATAAGCTATACACCATTCTCCATTTTATTTTCAGTAGCTTTTCAGTGGTTTCATTTCAAAATGATAAAATGTTCCCTTTTCTTTTATTATATTCTCTGCTTCTTTGTCTACCTGTTCAGGTTTAAGTTAAATGTGCCCTTTCAATGAGCCAAATGCCAACCAAACAGGAATTGTGGCCTTCTCAGCTGGCACAGCAAAACTCTCAACTGACACGTCATGTCCCTCTCTGTTTAGTTTGGCTATATTAGTATTGTATACATGCATGTTTATATAATATATTTCATTTATTGTTGTTGTTGTTTTTGTTGTTGTTGTTGTCTTATGTAGGTAATGGCAGCAACACAAATACCATGAAAAGAATAAATATATAATAAATAAAAGCCAGACCATTCAATGTAAATGCACCCCAGCAGTTATCAATGTTTTTAATTGTGTGTGCGTGTGTGTGTGTGTGTGTTCTCAGAATTGGGTTTAATCCATTATTCCACTCAGTACTTTTAGCAGGAAAGTACCAACAATATAATGTAGAAACATCTCGCACCTAGAAATGATTAAATTAGCCCCCTGCTGTTTTATTAATAACAGAAATTGCTGATAAAAATAGAGTAATGGCATTGTAGATAAGCAGCGCTCCTCTGTTCATACTGAGGTGCCTGCCTAGAATCTAGATAATTGTGTTCAAGTGGTACTGCATTCCTCAAATGCAAGTTTTAGCGGGGTGTATGTAAACTTGTGAAGGTTTGTGTTTTAATTTAAACTGTGTAGATTATGTCTAAAACAACACATTGTGCATTTATACATAACCGCATCATTTAGCAGTCAGTTTTATTCAAACTTACCATTGTGGACAGACTATCTATGAATAGATCAACCATATTGTGTCGATACTGTAGGCAGTATATCTGCACAGCATTTCTTATGTCACCATATAAAACCTGAATGCATATTATTCTTCAAGGGAAAAATGCTGGAGGCTTGCATCACCATGTCATCTAAATGCTTATTTAGATATGTACTTCCTATAAATGTTGCATGTGTCCAATGATAAGTACAAGGAAGAGATTTATGCAATTCAATATATTTGCAAAAGACCGCAAGTTTGTTTCACATAATTGCATGGTATGGCATAAACCTATTACTGTGGTTACCCACAAGCATATCGGGATTCAACATTCACAAGCCAATTTGACTTGTAAACGTATCTGAAATATTTCACCTCAGCTCTACTGATGGACTTCCAAAGGGTTTCTATGACACGGCTATGGGACTGGACTATCTTATCTTTTTTCACAATTGAAACGCAAATTGGTTAGCGTTGCTAGGAGACAAGAAGAACCTAGCCACACAGACTGTTCCATAAAATCTTCAGAGATTTCTTCTCTGAAGAGTTTTCTTGGCATTTGTCAGTTTACACATGTGGGATTACTCAATGCACATTATCATACTGTTTGCTTCATGTCCTGTGTTGGGCAGTAATTATCTACTAGTATGGGCAGTAACTAGCTACTAGTAACTAGTTAGTGTAATAGTATTACTTTTTCAGTAACTAGTAGTGTAACTAAACAGTAATACAATTACTGATTACTAAACTAATTAATGCTGCATTGCTTAGTTGCAAGAACAAGATTTCTGGTCCTAGCAAACTTAGGGTAGGCTAATTAAACCAACCTGTCCATCTGGTTTGAGAGGCTGCAATGTTTTCACTTTGGCTGATTGTTGACTTGTAACGTTAATTATTGTTCCAAGTAAAAGGATTCAATTCTAAATTAAGATGGCTACACACATTGTAATTTTTCGGAAGAAGTGAGGCAGGGTAGTGATAGTAAAAGTAATATAGTAATCTAACTAGTAATGTAACTAAATACTTTTAATACCCAGAAATGAGTAAAGTAATATTATACATTTTTTAAGTAATAAGTAAATAGTAACTTATTACAATTCCTGAGTAACTTGCTCAACACTGCATATATCAGATTCTTATAAAGCAAACTCCTTATTTCAATAGCTTAGAAGTATCAATGATGTTTTAAACCTCAGAATTCCAGGAACTCTTCTCTGTTTTAATATCAAGCTATGTCATATGTTCTTCAATAGAGCAGGATAGATGGCAAAATATCCTCTTGTGGTATATTGGTCCCCATACACCAGGCAGTGTCACCAATTTTAATCAATTTGATACAGACAGCCATTATGTGACATGAAACTGTGAAACAAACACTTCACCTTATACACAGAATAACTGTGTGTGTGTGCAGACTGCTTAAAATTCACGTATTGTTGAGATGATCATAAAAGTGACCGGATTAATGATTGCCAATAAAGGCATACAGTCCACACAATGCTGTCCACCTGTGCAAATAATTCACATTTAGGTGCACACTGTGAAGACATAGGCCTGTTTCGTCTAATGGCACAGCAAGTATGCTACACATTTATTATAAAACCCATACATCAGGGTCAACAAAGCAGAGCGAAAAATTAATAAACAGAGAGAGGTGTGAAGCTACGTGTGACAGTATTTTGACAAGTTGTGAGGTGCCTCGCTTGATTCAGGTGAAGTAATTATTTATGCATTAGCGTTACAGATCTAATTGTATTCACCAATACCGTGCCCAAGCCCATAGAGAAGATGGGCATGTGGACTGGATTCATCAAGCCGAGACATTTACATATTGCTTGCCAAGCGCAAGAACTACAAACAGCAACACGCTAACGCGTCGATGGACAAATGGAACCAGGAACCCGACCAGTTTTATAGACGCGTGGTTATTTTATTCTTAGGTGGTGCGTGAACATGAAATAAACTGTACAGTATGTCATATTCACTTTAATAAAGAGAGCACGCAGCGCATCTCTTCAAGTGATGAGATGAAAGACATTGTTTACAAGCTTGGTAACAAATTGGTTGCAAGCGCACTCATTTGTATAGAGGTAAATATGATATTAATTAGACTGGGAAGACAATATTACCTGTAAGAATACATTATTATAGAAACCAGTGCACAAAATGCTGCAGGATTCTCTTAAAAATTACAGTCCACTGGCTTCAGAGAACCTCATGAAGGGGAAGTCAGTGACCTTACGACAAATCTCAGTGAAAAATATAACATATCCTTTTTGGCAAAGCCCGTGTCATACTCTTGGCAGGCAGGTATGTAGGATTGCCTTACTGTATGTCTTTTCTCAACCCGTGGCCCAACACTTAATCTCGGTAATGTGTAAAGCCTGGCAAAGCCAAAAGAAAACATTATGAATAAATGAAATGGGGTGAATCATTTCGTCACCAGAAAATGGCTCATGCAGGCCAAACAGTTCTGTGCGTGGCCCCATGCCCACGCACATCATCATCTCGGTCCAGCGTTTCCACATTACTGATCTGTCGGGCTCTTTCCTTTCCCCTCCCTGCTTTCCGTAATAAAACATAACATTGAATATACACTTACGTTTGAACTACCCCACATATTAAGCTAAGAGGAACCTTGCATTATTTACCCTTCAATGGTGCTCCTGGTTGTTTCATTTGACATAGTTTGTGTTATTAATAAAGAACGTGTTCATACAGTATAGTTTGCAATGCCCAATTGTGCAAACTCAACATGATGTTGAGTTTTTAAAAACTGCTGTTTTATCTTTTCTGACAAGAGTTCTCAAATGTCTTACATTCAAATCACGAACAACCGGACCCCCTGTGGTGGGAGTTGTCAAGGGAAAACAGAAATAGCTTCAGAATTCCTGTACCTGTGTGTGCAGTTTTGTTTTCTTTTATTGACCTTTATTGAGGGGTGGGGGGTGGATGCACCGACTGCACACAAATGACGACGCATAGATACTTTAAGCTGAACCGCTTTGGGAAGTCCAGCTGATGCCTACTGTAATCTCGCCTCGCTCGCTACACCTGACACACTGTCATGGGCCAGGCAGAGTAAAAACTGTGCGGATAGAGAAAAATGTAAGCTGTGTAATGACAGTATCTTTTGAAGATTAGAGTGACTGCCGAGCGCATTAAATTCCACTCGCCGTGATCCTTGGTGGCAGAGACAGCTGTGGAACATTTGTCTGACAGCGTAATGGTAGGTTGTCTTCATCGGAAAAAAAGACTTATCCTTTCATGTGCAAAAAATAAATAAAATGTAGGCCTACTGTGATGTCTGCAAAGAAAGTGCAGAATGACAAATGATGAAAACAATTTAGAAATAAGATTCACCCAAAATGGCAGGTGTGAGTTTTTTTTCCCCTGTCTCATGCTTATTGCTGTTCAAGTGCTAAGGACAAATAATGTCCAATCACATCCTTCAAATTTAAGAATGTCCAATCACATCCTTCAAATATTAAGAATGTCCTCTAACAACCTTCAAATGTAATAATGCCCAATCACATCCTTCAAATATTAAGAATGTCCTATAACAACCTTCAAATTTAATAATGCCCAATCACATCCTTCAAATATTAAGAATGTCCTCTAACAACCTTCAAATTTAATAATGCCCAATCACATCCTTCAAATATTAAGAATGTCCTATAACAACCTTCTAATTTAAGAATGTCCAATCACAAACTTCAAATATTAAGAATGTCCTATAACAACCTTCTAATTTAAGAATGTCCAATCACAAACTTCCAATATAAGAATGGGGGGCAGGATGGTCTAGTGGTCCGTGTGTTGGACTCCCAGCTGGAAGCTTGTGGGTTCATGGGTTGTGGGTTCAAACCCAGGTAATGACCTACCTATCCATGAGCAAGATGCCTAGCCCCCTGTATGGGTGGATGTGAGGTAAAATACTGTCAATTGCATTGGATAAAGGTGCTATATAAATGCACCCATTTACCATTACTATGTTTGTACTTGGATCTGCTACCCACCTTTTGATGTTATACTCTAATTCTAACTTTAATATAAATATATAAAGTTCAGGCAGGAATCACATTGCTGTATCGTCAGCTGACAGACCACATAATTGTTGCTTTATGGTAAACGGACTGCATTTATATAGCGATTTTAACCAAAGCACTTTACAGTATTTTGCCTCACATTCACCCATTCACACACACATTCATAAACCGATGGTGATTGCTGCCATACAAGGTGCGACCAACCACCAGGAGCAGTTAGGGTGGTAGGTAGGGGGTTAGGCATCTTGCTCAAGGATGCTTGTTTACATTCTGTCACCAGCGTGTATACTTAAGCGGGTTATCTGCCCCTTCTTGCCGCTGCCATTGCTAGCTCGTTAGCTTCCTCCTTTTCCCCATGGACCCCCATATTCTGATGTGCGTCTGTGTTGCTCGTTGTCTGTCTTAGTTGCTTGAAGGGGGAAGAGGGGGGGTCCCCTGCTGCACTCCCTGCCTGTGGCTTTCCATGTATGTGCATGGAAGGGCAGGGAGCTCCCAGAACAGAGCCATGCCTCCAGATGTAAATTATTAAGTTAATACTGTAAATATTACTTTGACAGAGTAGTGGTCCTGACTGAAGTACATTAATTGTCACAAGCTTTTATTGAATCAATAGACTTTCCATTGTTGATTTAAACTAATATTTTTCAGAGGGCAAAGCATCTTAAAAGACTGGGGGCTAAAAAGTAATTAGCTGAGTTCATGAATTTCCTTTGTTTATGCCTTCAACGAAAACCCATAATTGCAAATAATTAGCTTCACAAATCCTCTTTCAAGGCTGTGAAAAAGAATGAGTTGATACAGCAACTGCTCGATTAATTATTCCTTTTGATTATGGTATAATTAGGACACCACAATTCTGGGCGATTGGTATGTCATGAGTAATAGATGAGCCATAATTTGACCTTTGAAATATTTACAGGAACACTTCATCCTGTGGCACACTGGCTGGCTTTTGGACATTCATAAACCATGAGGCGCAGAGATGACAGTCACCTAAAGACCAAACAAGTTTTTACAAAAGAAAACTTAACACGACTTAAACAAAACTGCTTTGTATTAATCAATTTTAAAATAACTACTAAAATGGTCTTTAATCTCCTAAATCCTTTCCCCCATAAACCCACAAACCTTGTGTTAATATACCTAAGCAGCAGATATCAGTTGTGATTTAATACATTTTAAAACCACCCCAGGCCTGTGTAATGAGTGACTACCTTCCCTTTATGAGGCTATAGCTTTCAGAAGAAATAACATTTTGATTGACAAGTTCCCTTAAAATATAATGTTATGCTATATGATTTTGTTTTGTTGACAGGAAAAATGTAACGTACAATTCTCCAATAATCTTTGTTTTGGATCAACTTGTGACTCAAAATCTCTTTGCAATTGGGAGAAGTCTAGCACATAAAACTGCATTGCACATTTTGACAAGAACACATCTTAGCAAATCAAGGTCACGTCAAGGTGCTTAGTGTTACTGCTATTAATGTTTCATTTTCCTTTTGATAAACATTTGTCAGTATTGAGAACCCTAAAACAAAACAAAAATGTGCATTCCTGAAGCAAAGTTCATTTTAGTTCTTCAGAATTGTCCTCCATTTTTTTCTGAAGTTTTAAGCACAAGTACAGTACTTAACAGCAGTCTCATCTACGGTGTAAGAACCAGGAATGCGTTTGATGGGCCGGAGACAAGCAGGGTAATTGATCACCTCTGTGTCCCGGATACTTGCGTTCCCCAAGTGATTGCAAAGAGGGGAAACACAGCACCTTCATGTCAGAAAGGAAGGGCGAGAGAAGGCAATCAGAATACTGCTGAAAAGGCATTCTCTCCGTCAGTTCATTTGTAGGCTTCTGTCTGTGTCCATCTGCTAAGCGCAGTGAGCTCAATGGAGGACATCTTGGCCCTCAAGCCCCGGACACACTGCAAGCGATCCGCGATCCGCTGAAAGTTGGTCGCTTGTTTACATTCTGTCATCTGTCAATCAACGGTATCCTTAGCTTCCATTGGTAGTCGCCTCAGTCGCTTCGTTGAGATTAGTTTAACTCGGTACCGCCTACTTCGCGTTTCCGACCGTTACTTCGCCTGTCGTCGCTTCAAGGTTTCCACTGCAGGCAGCCTCCTGTTGTGTAGCTTTAAAGGTGGAGTCAGTGATTGTGGAGAAGGATTGTTGATATGTAAACTGGATCAAAACAAAAACCCCTATCGCTTTAATACCAATAGGGTGCTCCCTCACAAGCCCTGCGCCTCACATTGGAAACACAATGCCAAGGTTGGGATAGTGTTGCGTGGTGCATTCTGCACCACTGTTTATGTTCGCATATACAGAGCCAGGGCTGCCGTAGAAACACCACATTTTTTTTCAGGGTGCTCACAGAATGGGTAGCTAGCGCACCGCGAGTGGTATTCACAGAATTTGACCAAAAGTATATTACTGTACAGTAGCTTACAATAGCTGGCTCTACCTTTAAATCCAGCCAAAGTACAGCATAATCTGTGTGTTAATGTGTTCAAATATAGTAATCTATTGCAAGCTAAATGTAAGCAAATAAACTTTTTGTCAAATACTATTCCCTGTGTGTACTGACAAAATGATCTGATACTTTTACACGACCCTGGCTCCGTACAAATACGAACATAAACAAAGTGGCGAACACCGCTCCTATCAACCAAGTAGAACTACGCTTTGCTTCACAGTGCATTTCCATGTGTGAGGCGGCGCCGCGGAGGACCACAGAGTGATACTGTTTTGATTTGAGCTTGGAGTTAGCAAGAATGCCCTACGGTCTTTGACCTTAGCCAGGGCAGGGTGTTGCTATACAGTAGGAGCATCAAAAATAGTCAGTCAGCAGATTGTGGACTAAATTGCAGAAATATTGGCCTGTTAAAACTATCCAAACATGGCAAGCTACACCAGTCTGGGAACTCGCCATTCAAAGTCATATGTCAGCCGGGTAGAGGACCCACCAACCAATCAGTGTCCAGGTTGATGGTGGACCCACATTTCCAGACTGATGCAGAGCAAAACAGATTGTGAAGATTGCAACTAACTATTCTGAATAATGCTTATGTGTCATTGTTTGTTATGGTCTTCTGATATGGTCTGCTTGTTAAATTGCAGCCCCTGTTTTTTTTTTTAGGGAGACTGTGAAGGGTAATGGTATGCGGAACTATTGACATATTGATTGCAAGACCTTGCAGTGATGGAAATGCTGTGCCTTCTCTAAATCATATAGACTAACGAGTAATCTTCTAATTTAAAGTGCTGGGGACTGCTGTAAATAGATTTGCCAGAGGATGAGACTGATGATGACTTGTGGGTCTTTGGGTTTGGATAAGTGATCACAGTCAGTGCCCATATGGATAATTTCTTAAATGGAAATATTTATCACAGTTGCGTTGATGGCTCATCGAGTGGCATGTCGGTACCAGAGGAAAACCACATTCAGACCTGGGGTAATCACCGTATAGCTTTTATACTAATACAACATCATATGGATCAATAGCTGTGTTTTTAGTCACTATGATTACTGGCAAAAAACAATTGTAAAAACTAATTCAGCGTTTGAAACGAGCCAATAGTCACAAAGCCTCCATCAGTATAGGCAACAATCCCAGCATAGCACCACCCTGATCTTATGCTTCCCTGCATGTCTACTGCAGGCGTTTGGGAGGTTCGAGCACCATATGTTGTGTGTCGTCATCTTGACTGCAGGCATGTGTCTAATGGTGTGCGTGTGTGTGTGTGTGTGTGTTGGGGGAGAGGTTTAATCGCTTCATGAGTTTAGCTAAGATGTTTTGCTGTTGATGCATCGCTTCAAGGAGGAAATAGCGATGCAGAGCAGGTGGCATTTTAATGGTTTGCTCACGGCCTGCTCAGTCCAGCCGTAGAGCAGAAGCGCTCACAGCGTGCACGGCGATAGTGCTTCATTTGCTTTTTCTCCAGCCTAAAGATTCCCAGGTTACGTCAAAGATATACTACAACACTAAGATCATGCATTGCAAGCTTCCTCAATGGTATGAAATGGTTCTCTTTCCTAGGTTGGCGTGGTCCCCTCACCGCTTATTAGATGCAGCAGATGCAGCAGATCTAAATGCATAACATTTCAAAAGATAATGTGTTGTTTTGCTGAGACAGAGCATGGATTTGAACACAAGTAAAATGTCTCCTCCTGGGTCTGTATTTACACTTTTGTTGTATGGCTTGTGGGAAATGGGTTCAGCAGTTACTTTGGTTACTATAGTAATGTGAAACGGTGGGGGGGGGGGTGTGACCCAAACGCACGACTCGAGACAACAAAGGACAAAAAAAGTTGAATCCAAACAGCTGGAACACGGGAAACAGTCCTTACATGGACATGACCCACAAGCAACTGGAGAAACACTAGTGTGGACAGAAGGACACAAGGAGACAAGATGGACCATTGGGCAACTACATAGACTTTAGACTTTAGACTGTAGATAGACACAGGGAGAAAATATATATCATAGTTACTTTGCTTATTGTCGCAGTGAAGCACGTGATTCTAAAAGAGTCGCACCATCGTTAAAATGGCTCTTTTGAAACTCTCTCTCTCTTTACAGACAGAAGATTGTGACACTGGAGTTCCCGACCACAATCCTCGGTCATGTACCGTAGTACAGCATAAAATACAACAGGACATTGTGTTGTGTTTTAGACTTTACTGTTATAATTGTAGGCATGCTTTTATTTGTATTTTAGCATTTACGCCAAAAGTATAATCGATTGTGTGCTTGCTAATGTGCCGGCTGTTGCTCATGCACGAGAGATGCACGAGCAAAAGCATGCACGAGCAAAAGCGTGCACGAGCTAACTCCACACGTCCAAACTGGCAATATTGACATTGTTAGAAAGAATATATGTAGATCTTAATGTATTTATATGTAGATAAGCACCACAATTATATTATGATGCACCATATGAGCTAAGAGTGGCACTTGGAAAAAGAAAAGAGCATTGGAGCAGTTAAATCAATGATGTTGGTTCTTCCGGCTGCAATACCACACATCACCACATCACAATAGTCAGGCCCTGTCCCCCTGGGCAACTACAATGAGGGACAGGTGCAACACATATCAGACACAGGTGGAACTAATGAGACTGGGGAACACCAGGCAGGGGAACACAGGCCTGAAACACAAGTTAAACAATGATCATGACAAGACTAGCACAAGACATGGACCACGGGACAGACCTAATGTTACAACTATGGGGCAAAAGAATCAGTCATAATCTGTTCACGTTCACTTATTCCAAATAATCAATAGATACATGACCTGTCGACGGGCTCCTCAATGGGTATGTCAGTGGTGAAAACCACTTATTGCGTGATGATTAACCTATGTCTACACAACGCAAGCCATTGTAATTTACAGGCAGAGCTTCGTATTCCGATTCCAGGAGCCTGTTGTTGGCTAAGGTGACTGCAACTGGGAAAAGTTTCCCGGCATCTTGTGAGCATGGCCGCGGAGAGATGGGCCGCTTGTCACAGCTGATCAGTCTTGAGAGTCAATATTTCCCCGTCTCACGCGTGGCTAGAGAGCGAGAGGCACATCAAAGCATCACAGATGGAGATTGCTGATGCATGCTAACGTGGCAGCCAAGGTCAAGGGAAACCGCTAAAGTAGCTCCTGTGAATTATACTGGCCATTGCAATAATGCTAAAGCAAAGTAATTTGCTCACCATCAAATATTGTTGTAGTTGTTATTACTGTTGTTGTTATTATTATTAATTATTATTAAATTATTTTATATAATTTTTAAAACAAAAATACTATTGTAATCCTGCAAAACCTCTGAGATTTACTAGGCAAATGATGTTCTATCTGCATCAAACAACCAGAAAAAGGTTGTACTTTATTCAATTCTGCATTTTTTACATGCACATTTATGTTGAATATTTTATATATTGAATATAATAAGAGTTATAGAAAATAAGATTATTTATGAAATTATTGAGCAATTCAGGTTAAACAAAAACTATCTAAAATCTATATTTTGATCAAATAGAAATGCATTAATGTTCTGGAAGGTACTTTTTCATTTTGTAGTATATTGTTCATGGTCTACCTTTTAAAAGCAATTTAATCATATCTCATTATTAGTCTTTTTCCACTTATCTGGCACACCTTAGAGATTTCTGTTCTCACAGGGATCTCACATCTAACACAGCAACAGTAGTATGTATTGCTGCTATGGTACATGGTGGAGCCTGGCTAAATAGGTTTAAATTAGCATTTTGAATGTTTTTTTTTCCCCCACAGGGATCTACGTTCCCTCTTACAACCTAAATGCTTTCATTGTGGTTAAAACCAACCTTAGATACATTCATTGCTTTCCGAAAATCCCTGATGATAACCAAAGTACACATTGTACCTGCCTTGTACTGTAGTCATCATTACGTCAGAACCATTGAGGAAAAACTGGGGATTTGTCTGAAGTCTTGGTTGTATTTGAGGCTTTGCTGAATATTTAAAGGTATAGTCAGCTGTTGCAAGCTAAATGTAAGCTAGCTTTTGTCAAATTTAACAAATATCTCCTCGCATTTCGCTATCTTACTGCTCTCTGTGCGTGTTCAAAAAGATTACGATACTTCTACACAGACTTGAAGAATCCGATACTTCTACACAGACTTGGCTCCTTAAATAGGAATATAAACAAAGGGTCAAACACCGCTCATCGACAAAACCGTAGTACGCTTTGCTTCACAATGCATTTCGCTGTGTGAGTCGGCGCCACGGAGAAATATTGTTTTGATTTGAGCTTGAAGTTAGCAAGAGTTCTCAAGAATGACTGCTTTTAAGGGTAATAACACACAAGACAATCACAAATCTCTGATGAGTTGTTATGACAATCAACCATAAATACAAATAATGAGTATTTAGTTCTGACCGCACGTTCATCTAAGCATTCACATTCAAACAAGATTATGTTCATGTTTCATTTACAAAATGATGATAGCATGTGTTTCATGGCTAATAAAGTTGTTAAAAAGCTAACACCACACACTACAAATATACAGTTCGCCTGGGGGAGAGCCTGGCGAATTGATCACATTGTTAAGCACCACGTGTTTCTAGTTTATGGAGTTGAGCCTGACAATTTTCCTACGCCCTCAGAATCTAACAACAGACGCATTTGTAAATTCCCGCTCCCTTCCCCCTTGTCTTTCGTCCATTTCGCACGCTGCCCACATTGCCTCGAGGGCATCTCCATGGACCTGTCATCCTTGAACCTGGAGCTCCCTGGGTTGAGTAGGAGTTGTGCTACACCAATCTTTGCTGGCGGACCAAGAATGGGTTATTTCATATCATGCTCCATAAACCAGCACTAAACCTGGGAGAGAGCAATCAGGAGGTGAGCACACTGAGCGGCCACAGGGACTGCACAACATGGCCGCCTCTCAAACTCCCCCCGGAAACACACCAAGCGTTAAATCAAAGAAGAGGGCGGAGGCCCTACAGAGTGTTTTGGATTAGTGCTGGAGAAATGATTCTAGCTAATTGGAAAAAAGAATCCCTGTAAGCACAAAGGCTATTATGCGGTATCATGGAGGGAGAGAGAGAGAGAGAGAGAGACTTTTAAAATGTGATGAATAGAAATGACGACATAATGAAAGGTGGTGGGCTAAGCTTCTGATCGACGGATCACCTTGATAGGTGATAAAAGTTTTCCGGATTAAATTCACAAAGTGAATTTGTGACCCTAGAAGTACCTGATTTGAAACGCAAAAACGGGTTTTATGATTTCATAGCCAGCGGTGGTGTGATTTGAGGTATGCCTTTTGATGGAATTAAATAATGGCTGTTAAAAACATTAAAAAAATAAATAAATGGAAGTACTTGGCCTTCTGCACCATTTTAAGGCAAGACACAAGATGACAGATAATACCACCATTTCACAATGCTGTCCAAAAAGGCTATTCTGCTTGAAAAGCAGTGGAAATAATGTACTTCGGGAAGGGGGAAGGAGGTGGGGGGTGGTTGCAGAAACGAAAAGAACGCTAGGAGAAAATAGAACCGCACATCAACAGTGTCATAGCTAGTAATAGGTAGAGGGTTAATTCAAGCTGACAGGGTAAGGGATAAAAATGGGTTTCTCTTCCACAGCAAACTACGGGGGCCGACCCTGTCCAATATCTTTGATGGAGAGCAACTCATACTTCCAACTGGTGAAGCGGTGGGCTGGATGGAGGTTTGTCGAAGGTGAAATGTTGCAATGTTTTCTGAGCGGACAGCCTCAAGGACAGCTGACAAGAGATTAGAGGAGGTTATTAGAAAGCGGTGGGCTGTACCCTTGCACTCATATAGCCTCCCACCGCTCTTCCTCCTATCAATGTGTGCGTGCGTGTGTGTGTCTGTGTGAGGGGGTGTAACACAATAGTGTCGTTACATTGCAATTTACAGACCACTGTTGTCCTTTACTGCTGTCTGATTGTTTAATATCTGTGCTGCCTTTCAATTTCACCTGTAGGTTCACAATCAATTTCACACTGCTAAGGTCAACTCAAAATCAAATGCATGGTTAAAGGGACGGTTTCCCTTGTCCTGCCTTGGCTGCAGACTTAATCCATTTTGGATTGTTGAATGTAAGAAGTGTACTTAAGAGTGTAAGAACTGTACTTAAGAGTGTAAGAAGTGTACGTAAGTGTAAGAAGTGTACTTACGAGTGTAAGAAATGTACTCTTAATTTTATATCAATTACATTTCTTCTATAGATTCTTGAATGTACTAATATCAAGCTACAAAAGCAGAATGACATGATAATTCTACATATGCAATATCAGTGTTGTGATATGATCACATCTGGATGTGTCTAACTCTTAATCACATTAACGACAATACCAAAATGTTTGCATCCACAATAGGGCTTGCTGTACAATTTTGTGCTTCATTTGATCATCACAGTAGCATACACATCTTCATAAATGCAAATAGTCAATAATCTCCAAATTCTGTTTTCTTGGCAAACAGCATAATTAATGCATCAATGTTTTCACTCTTTGTCTCTCACTGACACTAATACTAATTTGTGCATTACACAAATTGCTACGCACCTCGTCTGCCTGTTGCATCCTTCCTTGCAAAAACGAAATAACACTTGCTTTTATCAGAGTACACACTGCTTGTGTATAAATAGTGAGCTCCATTGTATGGCCCCCCGCTCTACCCTTACCCCCATACCATCCGACACCACCCCACACCACCAGCAGCAAACCTGGTCTTCTTCATATAGATAACTTGATAACAGATAACACTAACTGGGTTTAGGACAGTAACCTGAAGAATGTGCAACACCAGTAATGTGTTTATTCTGTGTTTAGGTCTCCATTGATGTGAATGTGTTTGATGTTAGGCTCTGCATCATCTGTGGACCATTTGTGGCAGCTAACAGTCACAAGACTGCTGCCTCAAATGTCCCTCTGGCCTCATTTGGCCAGATATCCATCTGGCATTCCCACCTTATCCTTAGCCCAGTAAAACCCCTTATAGACAAGTCTGGCTCCACTTGGGCGACATCTTGATAATGCCTCCGGGCAGTTATTAAGAAGGCCGTATCTAAACGAATGAGCCATAACTACAACTTCAATGGTCATCGGGACATCTGATAATCTGATAGAAATCGCTTAAAACCTTTGGTGACTAAAAAAGGTTTTAAAAGTATTTTTTCCACACAGGTTATAGCTTTCTTCTACGCATGCACCACTGTCAGCTTGCAGGTTTGGCCGCTATAAAGCAGATGACACACATTTGCCAATATGGAGTTCTATTCAGAATTCTCTAAGTGTTCTGTCTCTTCTATAATGCCTCTGGCCCATTGTCATCATGATGCTTGCGACATTTTAAAACATTTAATAAAAAACACTGCCCATGATAATTATGCCAAACCTCATCTATAATAAAGGCCAATTTTGTCGACTTTAATGTAATTATTAAGAATGGGATTTAGGGATTGCATGAGGGAATAACTTTCCATAATTGCAGCTACCGTAAATGTTTTATTGCCTTTATAAATAATTAATCTTTTGTGGTTGATGGGTGCAGAACGTTTCATGATCGCACTGCTGGCATGACTGATCTTCATAATAAAAACGTTAAAAAATAAAAGGGCAAATGGAAGATAACTCTGGCATGTCCAAATAGCAGTGGTACAGTACGAGTCCAAAACTTTAACATGGTCGAGCTAATACTCAATTTCCACGCTATATTTCCCTGGTTTCCGAAAGATATGATTGTGTGCTGGACTGCTTTGTGGAATGTATTCTATTTTATCAGATGAGGTCTGCAATTCTGTTGGCTCCTCTTGTGACGACTGTGGCTATAAATATTGGACAGTACAGAGGTGGTGTTACTGTCAGATAGACACCTCAAAAAGGGGAGAAAGCCTCGTCTGAGAATAAACTAGAATTGGATTGCAGATAAAGCTCTATGGCTGAAGAGTAGACCTCATTTGTGTAATTTAGCCATTTGGCTATACCTCTATACCTGAAAGTAGACTCAATCTTCCATCAAATAATTCCACAAAATATCCCCAGATTTGCATTTAAATTGAGTCATGACTCATTCAATATAATACAATATAATAAAATCAAAGCGTGTCACAGATTGTGGCATCTAGGAACATCTTGTGTTGAATATATACTCTCCAAAGAGTCGTTATTATTATGCATTGCTCAGGCAAGACTGTATTGAATTGTCCAATGGTGATTATATTTATTAATGACAGCGGTTTTCAGAAGTGTAATATGATAAGTTACCTGTTTAAGCTCACTCTGAATCTGTTAATTCATTTTCTTATAGCCATAAATGGCCTGTTCAAGTCTGTCTAGAAATACATGTACACATTTGTAGTATATTTACATATACACATTTCATCTATGGGTGGTTTATTTTAAAATGTCTTTCATATAATAACAAGATGTTTACTTTAGTTTTTACACAAGTCATCAATCTTCTTGGCTTGAATGTCAGTGAAGAAAATATCAAATGTCATGTTTTAATATAAATTATAAAAAGCTCGATTTGTTAGAAAATCTAACATTTTAGATCAATTCCACAGTGTCATTGCATAATTTATATTCATACTGTGTTTTACAGCATGAAAACAGCTAAACTGTGCTGTAGTCTTAATTGCATCAGAAGTTATTTACAGTATATTTGCCAACATTTTGAAACAATACAAATGTAGTTTGTAGCATGTGCACAATACTGGAATTGAAGGTATATTAAATCCAGAGCCATGTAGAGAGATAGTTGCATCATCTCCGTTCACTCCAATGGATCGTTTTTACACAGCAACGGAGCACCAAGACAGTTCCAGGAAGTTAGCCTAAATTCTAAAAGTACCTTTAAAATATATTTTAAATGTAAATCAATGCATGTATTGACTACTAATTACCAAAAAAATTAAGTTATATCTTTATACATATATTCAAATTGTTATTTTACCCAGAACCCAGAGCCATGGAAAGAGAGAGTTGCACCACCTTCAGTTGGTGCAACTCTCTCTTTCCATGGCTCTGGGTAAATCATTCTGGAGAAAGTATGTTGATATTTGAACAATAAAACAATAAAAACACACACATAGTGGGGCCAGCCAGAGGGGCCTCAGCTTTTTATTTTTTTTATGTTTTTACATTTTATTTATATTTTAAAATGTATTATTCTAGATAAGAATGTTTAATAACACAGAATTCTGAAAAATATAGAGCATATTTTATTTACCATGCCCCTTTCTATTTACCTGCCAGGAAAACTATCATTTATAGTTGTTGATCTGGTAACTGTATGCGCTCATGTTATTAAAATCAACTGCAAAATTACATATAAAACTTGAGAAATTAAAACATGTTTAATCCAATGGAATGATAAAATATGCATTAAATAAAAGTAAAGAAATGGAAAAGGGTTTTTAAAAACATCTAGCAAAAAAGGGGGTACCCGGCCAGAAGCTACTATTATTTGGCGTGGAAAAGTTTGGGAATCCCTGAATATTAGACAAAGTGCATTATCTTAAAATCGCTGACTATACCTTTAAGGAATGAATAATAAATTTGAGCGGAAAAGGCTGCACCAGCACAAGATAAATGCACATACAGTAGTTGTAGTGTCAAGTCAGAAGGTCAGATGCTCGCCCTGCTTTTCAGCAGTCACCTTTTCAATATGTCAGCTAGTAAGCGCATCAGCTCTAACCAAGGTTGAACTGGTCTTGTAATCAATGTTGTGAGTTTTGTCATCTTATTCATCCTTGATAGTTTGGCTCCAACGAGAAAACCTCCCATATTTATGTCCTGTCCTCGATAATGCATCTTTACGTTATAAATGTATTAGAGCAGGCCATTACAGTATATCTTACACTCATCAACTCACAAGGACATATGACTCATCTTTCATCGTCACTACGCATTGTCTTGCTATAGGAATATGCCTACTCTGTAAGTAAAAATTTGGATTTTAAAATATTTTAGAAAATATGTACCTTCCTTACTTCAGTACTACTAGTGTGTCTCTAAAGCACAACTCACAACATTTACTGGAGTGTACTTTGAAGTTATCACAGTTTTCATAAACAAATGGTTGCAGTGTTAAATTTAGGATATATCTTTTTGACTAAAACCGAAACGTTGCAAACATCATAGAATGCAGGATTGTCTAGTGGTCTGGATGTCCAGTGTCCCAAACGTGAAGTTGGCCTACCTATAAGCATCGAAGTGACTTCAGCTCATATACCATTTAGTATCAAATAAGTCAGCAATACTCTCTAGGGCTCTGCACCATCTGATATGCACGGCAATGCGCAGTGTCTGGACAACACCTGCGGGTTTGGTTCTGGCTCGGTCAGAATTGTTTCAGGCTCGGAAAGCTAATTGTAAGATAAGACATATTTTGTCAAATGAACCAAATATCTCCTCGCATTTCGCTATAGCTTACCGTTCTTCATGCGTGTTGAAAAAAGAATGCGATACTTTATCACAGCCTTGGCTCCGTAAAAAGGAACATTACTAACAATGTGGCGAATACTGCTCACATCAACAAAGCCATAGTACTATAATCTTTCTTTAGAATGCGTTTCAATGTGTGGGGCGGCGCCGCGGACGAATATTGTTTTGATTTGAGCTTGAATTTTGCAAGCGTTGTCGAAAATGACTGACCCTGCCTTTAAGACTTCCCAATGGCGCGTTGCCAGACCATATTCACAAAGTGAATATTGCGTCTGGTTACACAACCGGCCTAACCGCTGCTCCTTGTAAAATGTTTCTCATATCTCAACTCAAACTTGTATCACTTTGGAAAGAAGCATCTGCTAAATGTCCTAATTGTCACACATCTGTGTGGCATTAATGAACTGTAATGATCGTTAGCATCTAATGCCCACAAGAGCTCAGCGGAAAGTGCAGCATAAACGTTCAGGATTGAATGTGCAGCTCAATTGTGAATTGATCGATGAATGTTGGGACTTAATATTGAGGCGAGCAAGCTATATGTCTGTGCTTTTGTCAATCAATCTCATTTGGAGGCATTTTGCAGAGGTTATGCATCAACAAAGGTACACCTACTCACGCACACACTTGTACACACATGCTTTCACGCAAGCGCTTATCGTGCCCGTAGGTGCTAGGCGGGTGTTACACATCTCGGCCGCCCTTTGGCACTGTGCCGCCTCCTTGTAATCAATGCTGGTTTTACTCGCTCATCCACACCCCCTTCATTGATCTGGGCGTCTGCATGGACATCCTGCAGGCAGGCAGCAATCTGACACTGCTTTCCGCCCTGTCTGGCTCACAGATGGTCATCTCGGGCCCAAGGGAGCAGACACTGTTGGAGAACTTCAGCGCTGCAGCGAGCAGCGAGCAGCGAATATCAAGGGACATTAGTAGCAGACAAGAAAAAGAAGTAACTGTTAAAGTGTCTTACAGGTTTCAGTTTGGATGGAAAGATGGGTTGCGTGTGTGTGTGTGTATGTGTGTGTGAGCGGTGGGGGGGTATGAGGGCATGATAGCTTGTAATGGTTGAAGAGGTATACCTCCAAGCTAATGTGTTTGATTCCTGACATCGGCCTACCTGTATAACATCCTTGGGAAGAATGCCTGAGCAAGATAAACAATATTGTATCACAATATACACTATATATAACAATGTATGTAATATATATATTCTTATATATGTTGACCTTGAGTAAAGGTTTGATTGGTTTGATTGATTAAAAATAATATATTTTATATTTTGTATTTATGTTGGGTATTTATATTATCTCTCCAAGTTTAAAATTATGGGTTTAAATGTGAATAAAGCACTTAATACAAGGTTGCAGCTCAAAGTGCTTTACAGTTGAAGACAACTAAAAAGTTAAATTGTAAAATAAAAATAAACCTACAATAAAATACCAAAAAGCAATAATAGACAGGATATCGCAAATGAGTGCATGACAGATTCTGTATAATTATTCACTGGAAGTGGATTTACTTTATCTCTTTAACTAGCATTGAACAATTACAAACGTGAGACATAAGATTATTTCTCACAGAGAAACACATTTGAGGCCATACGTTAATTCCTCACAATGTTATCTCCCTTCAATGCTTTCTGAAGAAGTAAACACTTTGCCCCCCACGATGGACACACATTGTCAAGGCTGGAAACGTGTTGTGTGGTGCAGTCTGCACCATTTTATTTGTGTTCCCATTTACAGAGCCAGGGCTGTGTAGGAACAACAGCTTTATTTTCAGCGCACACACAGAACTGAGGAGGCGTTATTCGTGGAATTTGACAAAATGTGTGTTCGCTTACCTTACCTTTCGATTCACAGAACCGTGCACAAGGCAATCAATCTCATCCCTGTTGATCTACTTATCTCTGGGTTCTTGTTTCACTCTAAGCTATGTCTATATTCCCTGATGCCTCTATGTAAGTAATAAAATAGTTTGAATAGATTACTATATAATTGAGCTGAGCTTCAATAGTGGGCGAGACTGTTTAAATTAAACAGTATCCAGTTTCCCTTGTGTAATATAAAGATTCATACTTTCTACATGACATACTGTATATTACTAGAGTGTGTCCTGTGTCAAATTACACTGTACACAATGTCCACAGTATAGTATCGCTTTATCTCCTGCTATCACGTTTAATGTTCCTTTTAACCACCAATTACTTCCTTTGGAGTGAAATCTGTATTTTTCAATATTCAATATTAACACCGGGCTCCGGGATACCGTTTACAACGAGGACGCTGTCCCTCCCTCATTGGATTGAAATGGCATAATGACAAATATTCTGACGTTTTTTTTAATTCAGTTACATTCAGTATTAATATACAGCGCGGCCCTGGGAGAGACGGAGAGCCAAGTCGAGGGGGCTGCACGTAGGGACAGGTTCAGCTTCAGCTTCAGAGAGACAAAGAGTGAACGTGTTCCCAGGAGCTGTGTCATATTAATCCCCCCTGGCCGAAGGCTACGAGTCAATTATTTTCTCATTTGTCTTTTATCTCTCCATGACTGTCTGGAAACCGGGGGCTCCTCCGAGTTCTGTCAGGCACTTATTGATGCTGCCTGGCTGGGAGGCTTCAGGCAATTCTGGAGAGCGGACAAGAGACGTGAGGCACCGGGTCCAGAGGGGCGTGACGGCATCTGGGGACGAACGCTCGGTGAATCACTTCTACTGAGCTGCCATAAGATGTCATGACTTGATATCATGAGCTGTTAAACAAAAAAACTTGTTGTTTATTGGAATTAACATATTAGCTAGTGTGTGGGAGAGGTGGCGTAATTAAACACTATGTACTGTAATTTTACACTAAAGGCAGGGTTAGTCATTTTCGAGGACGTTTGCTAATAACATCCCTAATTGAAACCCACTGAAACACCTTATGAAGCAAAGCAGCTTTGTTGATTTGAACAGTTTTCGCTTTCGCAACAGTTTTGTTTATATTACGGTGCCAGGGCTGTGTAGAAGAATCAGATTATTTTTTTAAACACGCAGCGAAGTAAGATAGTGAAATATGAGGAGATATTTGTTGAATTTGACTATACCTGTGAAATTATGTATTTTACGATAGCCATGTGGCAGGAGGCCTTGCGTCAATCTTGTCTGCATGCTATGTGTTTGTCATTTAGGCGTTGTTGCCTGACATTTACTGTTTGCGAGGGGAAGGAAAGCCATAATCCACATGATATTGAACAGCTGTTTATTTTCAGTAGGAGTCAAGCACACACCTTGAGAGATAAAACCACATTAAATATCAGCCTGATGTGCGCGCTAAGAATATGGCACAATATTTAAATTTAGCGTCGTGTTGCTGCACCTTTCACTGTAGCGCTGACAAAACCGCTGATGTCGTCAAGGCCAAAATGTCAGCCCCATATATGTTCTGACCCATAGCCCCAGGAGTCGTCTGACTTTTTTCGCTTTTCATTTACTGCAAAACTCATACGCCAACACGAAAGGGAAAGGGCAAAGGAAAAAGCCATGCAACACAAAGAGAGGGGGAGGGGGGGGGGGGGAGAGAGGGGGAGTGAGGGAGTGTTTGAGATAGAGAGAAAGAAGGAGGGAGAGAGTGAAAGGGAAAATACATGCTATATCAAACTCCACTTTGATGCTTCTGTTCAACCTGAGATGAAAGATTCTGTCTTTCATCTTCACCTTTTTGAGTGAAATATAAATGACAAATCTCCCCTGCTTTGAAAGCCGTGCAAAACGCAACTGGTGACAAATCAGGAAACTTTTGCCATAACAAGCCAGAGTAAACGTCCGTTCGGCTGTTGCATCCTTTACTTTGAATTTCAAAGGTGTCGTTCTTGCATGGAAGGATTCATTTCAGACACAGAAAACTGTCCCCGCCCCGCCTTGTTAATAATGCCTCCATTTCATCAGCGCAGACCTGTCTCGGACCAAAGCGGGCATGCAGACCAGGCCGAGGGGCCTGAATAGCTTTTTTTAATATCCCACCTGCACAGGAGCATTTCACCTGCATATATAGTCTAATGAAATATAATCGGCCTACGATAGCATTGAATGTACTTACAATTACAGTTACAGTCAAACCGTCAACACAAATAATACATTTCCTCATCATCCTGGTTACAAAACTCTTAACAAATATGCCAAGGCTGTTTAAGGGTATTACATTTCAGACAATAAATCTGATGTTGTTTGCCATCACAGCAGTGGATTTAAAGAGTATTTTGTTATGTGAGCTTGTAAACCTTGTTGGAACTCTGACTAAGATATATATACAGTACAGTATAGTATAGTACATACTTTGTTTTATTTTAAATTATTCATCTTCAAATTCAAGGGCGATTTTAACGTCATTCAGTAAACTAAAAAAGCTGTTGGATTTGTAGGTAGGCAAAGCCTGACAATATAAATTACTGTAAAAATGTAATACATCATTAAAGACTGAGATACAGTGTTTTGATCTGTGACTGTAATACAATTATAAAAACATCCCTGCTGGAAGAGCTTATTAGGCTACTATATAGTCTCAGTCTCTTCCATTCATTAGCACTACGTCACAGAAGCGACTCTGTGCTGAACATCTGATGCATATACCCTCATAAGCATGACACTTTACTCTCTGACTTTGGGGAGTAATACTGTCGATATCCATTGGCTGCATTGTCACTCGCAAGTATGTCTCCGTATTTTCCGGTGCAACGCACCAACGCAGTGCTTTATTTACTCATTTAAAATGTTCTGACGCAGTTAGCCAGCGCTGTGTCCCAGACCTTCCGTAAGGAAAGGCTTTCTCTGTACATATAACAATTAATTATTCATAGTATACCAAATTAAATATCTTGTACTGTATGTCACATTTGTCTTTTCTTAGTTTGTTGTCAGTTGGGATGTCACCCGCATCACAGCCATATAGATGTATTCATATTCTTTCTCTCAAGAAGATGAAAGGTGTTATGACATTTTTCCCATGATGCTCTGAGCTTCCTTTTTTTGAAGTCTAAGACCAGAGGTGGTAAGATATGCACTAGTCAGCCAGCCAGCCTCCGGGGACATGCCCTTATAGTGCAGATCTATTTACATTAGGTGTATGAGGGCAGTAGACTTAGCTTTGTGTATAGTATTGCTGACATATCATAATATACTGTATATCCTGTTTTCTCCAAGCCCATGTCAAGCCCATGTATTGCATTGCGAGCCTGTAGGATATTTCCTGCTCGCTTCAATGCCGAAGTCCTTCTTCTGCACACTGAGGAAGTGTAGCTTCAAAGACTGTCATCAAAAGGACCCTCCACATCCCTCAAATGACATCAATCCCTTACAACCATGTTGATTCATGGTACACTGAGCTACAGCTTATAGACTGGATTGGGTCATATTCGGTGTAATGTACAGCAACAGGGTATTTTGTTGTCCTCGTTGCAAAGGCCATTACGACAGAAACATGATGATGTGGCTGCACGCGCATGGCTGGACACACAGACTCACGGGCACACACACGTACACACATGCTCACTCACACACCGGACAAGACCAAAAGATCTTTCACAGGAACTGAAGACGTGTAGTGGAGGATCACTGGAGCAAATACTAAACCAGTGCAACAGTTTTGCTAGTATGTGGGACAACAACCATGTATCGTTCACGGAACACGCTGATGTTTGTGTTGTTGTGTTGTCAGCCACCCTTTGATATGGGTAATATACAGAGCGGTAGTCTTTGTTGAAACTGTAAACATGTTCTGGAAAACACAAACACAAATTAGTGCAATGTACAATTATACAGGACAATTTCATTAAATGGTAAATTACCTACCGTATTGTGGATTGGAAACATTTTAAAAACTAATATGGGGGTATTTTGACACCACCGTGGTAACCGTCTATCTTGTTTACAAGTTGATATAAATATGTGTTTTATAAACCATTCATCTTGACATGCATTCTTCTTCTTCTGCTACAATCATATATTGTACATACCAACAATCAGAGTGGGATGTGCATGAAAAATTATTGATTATTTTGATTATTTTAGAGCGTTCTCTAACATGAAAATAAAAATGACATTCATTAGTTACACAAAGTCTACGACGTTTTGCATTTTAAAGCCCAATGACTTATAACGACTGTCCAAGCCAGCCATTTAAATGACTTATGACTGCTTGTGAGGCTCATAACACTGTATATTCTGGAAAAAGCCCACCAACAATGAGTCTAACAGCAGCATACCATCAGCACTACTTTGCAGCAGTGCTAGACACACACCCCTTGGTTCAGTGTTGCATCAACCAATAATCAAGCACCAATTAACTAAAACAATAATGAATACATTTGGTCAACTCGTTTTATCTTTTGCAATCATAAAACCTCAACCAAATAGGTTGTGTGAGTTGAGGCTACATGCATGGAGCCAGGCGTGATTCCGTCAGTGCTCGGTTAGTGACTGTCTGCTGGCTGTGACAGGGCAACGGTACCTATAATACTGGAAGCTCGTTCTCACAAGGAGGCAGCCTCTATAACTTTAATCCTGCCTCTTGCTATACGTGACTCCACATATAGCGGGGGACGGGAGGGGGGAGGCTCACACTCCTGCCCGTCACAGGCATGCCACCAAACAAACAATACTAATATCTGGAGTTCCAGCGCTCCTGAGTATCACTTTCAATTTCTTTTACACATACTGTGCTGATTTTCCAAAAAAATAACAGTATAATAATTAAGCAGAAAGAAAATATACAAAACAAAACTGGGATTATACAAATGATGGATATAACTCAATACATTATTCATTAAACATTCATTCATTCATTAAATGTTTAGGTATATTTACATTTTTTTCATACAGAATTGCAGTTCAAAGTGCTTTAAAGAGAGGGAATACACACTAGTTGTGCTTCCAATAAACAAATACAGAAGTACAAAGAAAAAATTAAAATTAAAACATAAACATAAATAAAGCAGGTGCATAAATTAATACAGTAAAGATACATAACATTATACTGAAATTACATACATTAATAAAAATGGTTAAAGGAATCCGATGGAGGAAATATAAGATACATTTAAACCTTATCCTTTTTGTTGCTGTGTCAGAACGTCAGCACCATGCGTGTAGCGCCATGCTAACCTAGTGGAAGAAGTGCATATTCCAGTAGCAGTTAAGTTATCAGTATATGTCTTTTATGGATGGTTATATCCCCTTGTACCCACTAACTTCAGTGTAGGAATTACCAAGACTTCCTCGTACGCATACGAGGGTGCTGTATAGCCTCAGATCTGCAGGCCCTGCAGGTATATTCACCAAACAACTAAATTATATACAGACTATTAGACAATGCCTGTTCGGTAGGATTGATACCCAGAAAACAATCTGTCTCTGTGATCATTGTTCCAAACGGGCCTGCCACAGGTCTTTTTCCCACCACAACAACACCGGTACGGCGACCGGGCCTTCCATGAGATTTTTACATAATATGATACTGAAATAACATAACAACTGAAATAAAGTATGAAATAAACTAAGATGACAGCAGATTAAGGTAGACAACAGTCTTGTTGCACGTGCACCATTTTTTGTAGCAGTTTACTAGTGCAGAGTATTGCAGATACAAGCTAGCTAAAAGCTCATTTGAATAGATTCGTTTTTAAGTTTTTTTTTTTAAGATATTTACTGAGTCGGATTCCCTGATAGCTAGGTAGTGAGTTCCATAGCTTGGGGGCATAGTTAATAAAGGCTGCATCGCCGATTGTGTTATTGCTCCTACTAGAAACTTTAAGTAAACCACTGTCAGATGACTTTAGTGTTCTGGCGGTTATGTAGTTGACCATTGAGCGATATAGTTCGGTCCTAGCCCATGTAGCGCCTAATGGAGAAGGACCTTAAAATCAATCTGTAGTCTCTCAATAGATTTTTTGGGGAGGTTGTATAATAATAATATAATATGGTTGTATAATAGACACCCTACAGTATGCGCTCCTGACTGAAAGCTTGTAAGGGAAATTAATGGTCCAGTTGTGTATTCCCCCGATGGCTTTGTTTCAATGTGACGTGCCAACCAACATGTCTGTACGCATCTGCTTTCCCTGTTGACTCCTGCTGTGTGCTGTGTGGTAGTGACAAGTGACATGACCAGGGCACTCGGGAACAGCGACAAAGTTGCCGGGACGCTGCCCAGCGGCTGCACAGCGGCTGCCCACTGCTCCCTTGAGCATACATACATGTATGTGTATGTGACAAGAAAAGCACATTTAAAGCTGCTGGATTAACATGTTCGAGAGGGACTGGTCGTATAAACAATGCTGCTGACTGACTGACTGACTGTCTGTCTGACTAGCTGACTGACTGAGAAACGATGCTGACATTATAGGGAGTGAGAGATCAGCAGGAGCTGCCCACACCCCTCTGAGCAAACATGCTCATCGTCATCAGTGCATTTGTGTGCTGATTTAGTGTGGCACTTTGATTGCTTTTATACAGCTGGAGCCAGTAGCATCTGCAGTGTACGAAAATACATCTTCATTTGAAATATGTACACTTTGACTAAAAGTATTATGCTAGTGTATTTATTTTATAGGTTAGATTACACGTGGGGGGAGTATGAGTAAATAAGATGTATAGGAACTATATATGTATATAGATGTAATGCAATCAAATGCAAAACTAATAATATTGCAATACCGTGCAATTAGCATTGCCATACAGAAACAAATTACAAGGTTAAGAATGGAGCAGAAATAGTAGGAAAAAGTATTTCACCACCATCCCCATCTCAATGCCGGTCATGTTTATAGGATAAAGATGATTAAACATATTTATCTTAAAACATGTATGAAACACAATCACAATAAAACAAAAATAAATGCTAAAAGACCAAAAAGGACCACATGCCAAAATGTTTATTTTAATTATACGTTTAACGTAATTAGAACTATCACTGCTTCAATATATTTTTTGAAACTAAAAAAAAAAAAAGGCCTGCATTCAGAATGTATCTCCACACAGTAAAGTTACATACTGTTCTTTAATCAGTGGGGCGCTAATGGAACCGCTTTGTGCAGCTGCCACTGTGAATATCTTCTCTCAAACCATTACATATTGACAGATAAACAATGCTGCACGGGAGATAGCAAGCCCTGTGTGTGCAGGCCTGGGCTCTGTGTGACAGTCGCATAACTTGGCAACATCAGATGAAGGCTATTTGCCCACTGTGTGGATATTGGGGCAGGGAAGGGGGGGGGCGTGGGCCCCCATCCTCTCTCTATCTCTCTCTCTCTCTCTGTGGCATAATGATAAGTTACAGGTAACCCTGCAAATCACATTTAGCCTCCAATTTAGCCAAGGCATTGATGGCATGTTTGCCATGGTGCAGATAGGAGTGTGTGTGTGTGTGCATGTGTGTGCTTGTCTGTGTGTGGGTGTGTGTGTGCGTGTGTGTGTGCGCTTGTCTGTGTGTGTGTGTGCGTGCGTGTGCTCAGTGTGTATTTCATCCAAGGTATTTTGATCCAACTGGACTTAATCTGAATCTATTATGAACGCTTTTGCCCAAGCGTTGACCAAATGGCAGGGGCACAGATCTCTCAGAAGCCCATTAAGCTCAGTGTAATGAGCGCTGATACACTTTAAAGAGACACCCTTGGCGGGCAATGCTGCACTGCCTTCCTCATAAACCCAAATTAATCTTTTCCTCAAATAGAATATTCAAGACAGACCTCTAGGTGTGTGTGTGTGTGTGTGTGATAGAGAAAGAAAGAGAGTGTTTATGTGTGTGTGAGAGAGAGTGTGTGTGTGTGTGTGTGTGTGAGCGTGCACGTGTGAGCTGTTATCCACACATCCTCTCAGCCAGCAGCAGAAAATCATACCCATCAGACAATGCACACACACACACATATATATACCGTACAGTACCTCCCCACACGCACACACCGTGCAGTAGCTCCCCACACACACACACGGTGCAGTAGCGCCCCACACACACACACACACACATATCGTACAGTAACTCCCTACACACACACACACATATAGATATACCGTACAGTACCTCACCACACACACATACTGTGCAGTAGCTCCCCACACACACACACACATATACCGTACAGTACCTTCCCGCATGTGCATGCCTCCACACACACACACACACACACACGCACACACACACACACACACACACACACAACGAGCCGTACAGCTGGTGAGCCACCAGTGGGTCTAGAAGAGGCCAGTCCCATCAGCCTCTCTTGCAGTGTGCTGGTTGCCCACTGAAGGAAAGGTGACACAGTGGCACCATGGCAGCAGGAGACTGCATGCAACATGGTGGCCCAGTGGATAGCACCGTGGTCTCACAGCAAGCAGGTCCAGGGTTCGAACCCCAGTCGACCCGGACTTTTTGTGTGGAGTTTGCATGTTCCCCGCGTGTCTGCGTGGGTTTCCTCCGGGTGCTCTGGTTTCCCCCACTATTAAAAACATGTTAGGTTCACCCTCCAGTCAGTGCCGTTGACTAAACTCTGGAATCGGTCCCCGGGCGCTGCCCACTGCTCCCTTGAGGGATGGGTTAAATGCAGAGAATTAATTTCACCTAGGGGATTAATAAAGTATATCTTAACAGCATCCCTCTTGACACAAGATGGCTGATCCAACTCGATGTGTGCAGGCTATCTCCTGTGGTATGCATCATATAAGAGTATAGGACTAGAGAGAGATGGTACCCATTAGAGTGTAGGACTACACTAGGGGTGCACGATATTGATCAAATGTGATGTTGCGATATTGATCATGAAAATTGCAATATCGATATTAATTTATATATTTTAAAATCACAAAGTTTATGGGAAAAGGCATTAAAATACATTCATAACATGTGAAAAGAACACATTTTCAACTGACATTCATACTGGACTCATACAACGACAGTAATTTATTTATCTATTTGGCCACTGATATTTATTTTCGATCTCTATTATGTCATGAGCTTCCTCAGCCACAC
>JAODUK010009757.1:3586-26086 GCA_027564635.1 Typhlichthys eigenmanni | reverse complement strand
ACAATCCTTACAGTGAAGCACGGTGGTGGCAGCATCAGGCTGTGGGGATGTTTTTCTGCAGCATGAACTGGGAGACTAGTCGGGATTGAGGGAAAGATGAATGCAGCAATGTACAGCGATGTCCTTGATCAAAACCTGCTCCAGAGCGCTCTGGGTCTCAGACTGGGGAGAAGGTTTATCTTCCAACAGGACCCTAAGCACACAGCAAAGATAACAAAGGAGTTGTTCAGGACAACTCTGTGAATGTCCTTGAGTGGCCCAGCCAGAGCCCAGACTTTAACCCGATTGAACATCTCTGGAGAGATCTGGAAATGGCTGTGCAGACGTTCCCCATCCATCCTGATGGAGCTTGAGAGGTCCTGCAAAGAAGAATGGGAGAAAAATCCCAAAAGTAGGTGTGCCAAGCTTGTAGCATCATACTCAGACTTGAGGGTGTAATTGTTGCCAAAGGTGTCTCAACAAAGTATTGACTAAAGAAAATGTACATGTGGATTTGGTGTTTTGTTTTTAATACATTTGCTAAAAAACAAAAATTCAAACAAACTTTTTCACTTTGTTATTATGGGGTATTGTGTGTTGACTTTTAAAAGGGAAAAATATTAAAATGCATTTTGGAATAAGGCTGTAACAATGTGGAAAAAGTGCAACACTGAATACTTTCCGGATGCCCT
Organism: Typhlichthys eigenmanni; assembly: GCA_027564635.1. NCBI lineage: Eukaryota > Metazoa > Chordata > Actinopteri > Percopsiformes > Amblyopsidae > Typhlichthys > Typhlichthys eigenmanni. Next base: position 25,415 of record JAODUK010009757.1, on the reverse strand, counting down.
AAGGGAAATAGAATTGGCCTAGCAGAGCTGACATGAATGCAGTGACAAACACATTAATTTAAATGGAAGTAAAAAGCAATCCAGGTGACCAATGCATGAAGCTGTGTTAGCCAAGAGTGTGCAAAGCTGTGTGACTACTTTTATTAATTTACCTTTTAGTACATTTAGATCAATCATTTTAATTTGCTTAGTTTATTGCTGAAATAGTGTTCGCACTAACATATTTTTCAATTAGGTGCACCTAACAGATTACCAAGTAGATTGTATTGTGCTCAAAACACTGCAGTTCTCAAGTTGCTGACCGATAGGAATCAACCAGTAGTTACCATGTAGATGTTTCAGATGTTTTCAGAGGTGGAGAAATTATCCACTTTATTTGATTGGTCTGAACTCTTGTAATAGACTACTAAGAGACATTGTGCGATACAAACATTGCATTTCAACATCATAGGATACATGGGTTTTCAAGTCTCAATTTCAAAAAGGAGAAAAAAAAATGTGTTTGATAGAAAGCTGAGAAAAAAATGCTCCAATTAATTTCCGGCTCCATTTCTTTTTCCCTCTTTTTTTTTTTTTTAAAGATTCAAGTTTGTAAACTTTGTCATTGCTGTTGTAAACACATTACATCCCATCCAAAACAGGATGAATAACATTGATGTTTAAAGTGATAGAAAATAAATTTCGGAACATGAGCTATGACAATCAAAATAAAATAAAGAGCATATTGGATTGTTACTAAAGCGAAGCAAAATCTCTGCAAGCCAAAACACTATTGCCATTTTCAATGCTGATCTAATATATTTAATATTTTAAAGCTTCATGCCTGTAGATGGAAACAATTGATATCAACCCAGGATATAAGCAAAGCCAAGATTAAGATGCCATGGACTGAATTGCCAAGACAAACTCCAAAAACATTGAATGGTACCATATATACTACTATTCAGAATTGTCAGCCTGGACTTTAGCCCGGTGAGCAGCTCGGTGCTAGCTGCCAGTGTGCTAGTATCTTGCTGCTAAGCAGGCTTGTAGTCCAGGTAGAAGGATGTACCAGCAACAGAAGACAGCAACTCGAAACACCCAGGTGTCCATGACAGGTGGGAAAGGTTAAAGCATATCAGTATGCTCCTGTGCTGGAGATACAATAAGTTACACAACAGGTAGTATACTTTTTGTTGTCAAGAGCACACACACACACGCGCGCACACACACGCACACATAAAAAGAAGAAAAATAAAATGAAAAGTGCAACAATGGTGCAGACCATTCTTAATATTTGGTTAGTTGTTTTTTTGTGTGTTTTTTGTTTTGTGTGGTTTTTTTTTTTGTTTGTCATTCGTCTATTGGAAAGACAAATGATCTCAGATTTCGATCAGAACACGTTCATTTAAAAAGAAAAATGGCAGGGTTGGTGGGGTGGGGGAGCTAAAGAAAGATAAACAAATAAACACCAACATATCTCTGAGAAATTTAAAGCTGCCTTCTTTCTCAAGCCACAAGGCATGGCATAAACCTCTTTAAAAAATAAAATAAAAAGGTTCATGACATACGTAAAGTCGCTATGACAACGCAGAGCATCCCGTGCACATTGGGAACCATAGTCAGCTATGGGTGAGACACTGCTATACAATGAACCATGACCAGGCTCTCAGCACGATAAAAATATTGGCTCACTTTCATAATTCAAATCAACATGGGGGCCCAGAAGTAGTCAAAATAACATTTTACGGAAAAATTAAGCTTATAACCGACTTTCACCTTTCTGCTCTGATACCAGTGTTCTCAACTTGTTCCAAATACATTTTTCTACTGTCTAGGAAGGGGTTACACCAGTTGATGTTACAATCCGTGCATCGGATCACCATGTTATGTGAAATGTTGTGTGTTTGTTTCATTCACACCGACAGCCCCAATGTTCAACCCCGGGTGGTGCTTGGCAAGGGCCAGCGCTGGCCTGCGTTGCACTCTACTCACGGTCACGTGCAAACCACAGGTGGAGTCTCTCTGTGCTTCGCATGGGTAGTGACGGACACACAGAGACCAGCTGTCATTCTAGAGACGACGCCGCTACTCTTCCCATTTAAAGTGGATCAATTTAAAAGCGACATTAAAATAAGAAATAATCAAGTTAAGAAAAAACACTGCAAAATGTTACTCTATTTACATACAACGAATATTCTTACAGACAGGGTGTATCTTTACGGAAATCAAACAAATTGTCTTGTGTCGTTTATTTTGTACATATTAAGTTCTTCATCTTTACTGAAGCTAATTTCCTCCACTCCGTCTGTCCCGTATTCCCTGGCTGTGCCAACCAATGCTTCCTGACAAACAGGAGTCACAAGTTGCTGCAGCTCACCTGACGAGCAGCCAGGGGGCGCCACAGCACCCAAAAAAAGAAAAAAGGACACAGCACCCCCACACTCTGGTTCCTTCACTCACCAGTGAGCGAGGTTAGGGTCCGGGCCAATAAGGTAGGGTGGGGGTGGGGGAAGGGGGCGGCACAGCGCAGGCCTTTCCTCCGGTGCGGTCGGTTCTGTGGCTGGACAGGGGAGAGGCTCAGTCGTCGCAGTCCGACAGCGGCTCGTACTGCTCCGACAGCAGGGGCTCCCGCTCCCACGCGCGCTGCTGCGCTGCTACACTGCCCCCTGCTGGAGGCGGCGGGGGTTGCTGCTGCTGACTCTGTATGGAGGGGGAGCTGATGGAGGCCGGCGGCGTGCTGCTCAACATACGCATGGTCAGGGGGTTGTAGGGGAACTGCATGGAGCCTGGGGGGAGGGCCGCAACACAGGTTATACTACACTGTGTGTGCGTCTGTCTGTATCTGTGTGCATACATGTGTGTGTGCCAGTACCAGTGGAAGAGGGCCGGTCCTCCCAGGCCCATGCAGGGGCCTGCCTGTGGTAGTCGCCCTCAGAGTGGACGGAGGACACCGAGGAGGGGCGCTCCCCTGCTGCGTACGCCTGGCCCAGGTTGGGGGACTTGGACTTACGGCTGCTGGCCTTGCTTGGCACCTTCTGCTTTCCTGCAGTGCACACGCACACAGAGACAGAGCGTGAGTTGGGGGGGGGGTTGTACAGCACTTTCAAGCTACAAGCTTTGAGCATGTACTGCGTGTGGTGTGGGGTGCGTGTAGAGTGTGTAGTTTTCGTGTAGCATTCGTGCATGTAACCAGCGTGCGTGCGTGTGAATATAGCACGTGTGCAGCGTGCGTCTCACCTATGCTTGGGGAAGGGCTGGCCTCCCGGCGAGCCTCTCCGCCCACGTTGTTGCCGGGTGGAGGCCCCGCCCCCTGGTGCTCCTCCTGCCGCTCCTCCAGGTTGCCCTTCAGCGCCTTGCGGATGATGTCCTCCAGGCCCAGGTTGCTGGCCGGTTCGCTGAAGGACTGGTTTGTCGGGTTAATGCTGCCTGCAGGACACACTGCAACAACAAGTTAACAGTGAGACAGGGGCGTCCGGGGAACGGGTCAATGTCTGTCCAATGCGAAGATAACTTACTTGAGCTGGTCACAGTGGGCAGGTTGAAGATCTCTGTGCCTGGCTGTGCACTGCCTGAGGAGCAGCAATGGGTCATGTTAGAACAACGGCGGAAAACAAATGTACCACATGCCAAGCACAGGGATGATTATCTATCAATTTCTCATCACTGCCACATCTATTATTTGCTCAGGCCTATGTGCAAATCCTATGCAAGATAGTACAAACAACTAGCACTCAGGAACTCCTTATAGATATTATATATGGAATGGACACAGACTTTTAAGACATTTTTAATAATGAGAACACAGGAAGACATATTTGCAGTTAGACGGCCTATAATGATGGTAAACCTCCTCGCCTACTACGGGCTAAATAAAACGCTTGTGTTTCGCTATGGTTCTTCTCGTCAGACACAACAGTGCATGCTGCCGCCAGACCAATCTTCTGTTTACCCCTGAACCATTTTGATTTGATGCTAGTCCCCTCCTAAATACTAAACACCCAACATGGAACATATCATGTCAATTTATTATAATATTTTTCACTCGTCTGATAAGAGGAAACCCACTTACAGATATCAGAATTGCCAACACCAGAGGAGTTCAATTTACGGAAGATCTCCTGCTTCTTGGACTTCACCATAGGGGAGGTGTTCTCTAGCTTGGTGAAGAAGGAGGGCAGGTAGGCCACACTCCCCGGGGAGCGCGAGTCGCTCCTGAAACCAGACAAGGAGCAGAGCTCAGATACAATGCATAATACAGGCACGTAAAACACGTGATCCCAGGTTTGAACCCATGTAGGAGTAAGCACAGCAGACGTGTCCAACCTCCGGTTACATGAAGGGGACATGCAGACTTGTGTACCTGATCTCAGGGTTGGTGGTCTCCCTCATCTGGGGTGGGGGACCACTGGCCTCCTGTTTGTCCATGCCCTGGTAGCTCTGGGGCGGGGAGATGGGCTCGTAGTTCTCCATCGACCTGCCTCCTCCCTCTGGAGACTTACCAGGCCTGGGGAGCAAAGATATTAGAATAACAAAGATGGAGCATTGTAATGCATTTCAATGGAAGAAAAAAAAAGAAGTCTCTTAAAGTCAGCTATTGCAAATTCATTGTCAGCTCATACACTTTGTCAAATTCACCAAATATCTCCTCGCATTTCGCTAGAATAGCTGTGTGTATAAATAATCCCATACCTCTACACAGCCCTGGCTCGGTGAATATAACACAAAGTGGCGAACACCGCTCACAACAACAAAGCAGTAGTACCACGCTCTGCTTCACAATGCAGTTCCATATGTGGAGTGGTGCTGCGGAGGGGGATATGGTTTTGATTTGAGCTTCACACAAGCGTTCTCCAGAATGACTAACTCTGCCGTTAAGTGGGCGTCGTGACGCTAACGGCATACCGTTGTGGAGGCGGACGTAGGCAGCAACCAGGCAGCTACATCTACAACGCATGGCCTGAAACGAAGTCAATTCACCCCAAAGCAGCTGTGACCTCAGAGTGAGGTACGTGGGAATTTATGTAATATACAAAAAAAACAGCGAGAGAAATAATGGGCAATAGTGTGGTGAAATCTGTGGACCTCCCCATTGACTTGCATGGACCACTTCCTGGTCTGCATAACAGGTTGAAAGCTCTCTGGTAAGAGCGTGTCAAGGCGGCTTGGCCGGCTGCTTTACCTGGCTCTGGGTTTGTCGTTGGCTTTCTCTGGGGACACCCTGCTGGAGGCCCTCTGGTGGTGCGGGCCTCCCGCCTGGTTCTCTGGGCTGTAGCGGCTGGCCACCTTGAGGCGGCTGGAGGTGGAGGAGGGGGGCATGGAGCTCTGGAATGTGGTGGCAGCCGAGGAGGGGGCCGGAGGGAAGTCCTGGCTCCGGGCGAAGTCCTGGGTTATGATTTGCTGCAGCAGGCAGATGGAAACAAGCATGAGGGCCTCACAGTGCCCTTAAATACACAAACTGGGTAGACATTATGCCAGAGACACTATATAAGGAGACATGGCACTAGGCCTGTCACGACAACAGTTTTTTGTAATCGCGATATTTAGTATGAACAAAACAGGGGGTGTGTGGTTTCAGAGCTCCTTACCGAGATGTGGTCTGCCAAGGTCATGACCCGGTGGGTCTTGGGGGGCTGGGAGTAGCCTTCAGCCTGGGCGGAGGGGGGCAACTGTGGAGGCTGGTACCGGCTCAAGTCATAGACATGCATGCCAACAGCTGGGAAGAGACCAGAGACCGACTGGTGAGCCACGGGCAAACGGAGGCATGGAGAGCGACACAAACAGCTCTACAGTCTGGTGACAAAGGAAGAATGGGGTCTGCCGCGACAAAGTCAATGGGGCTGGCGGGATGTACGCCCCAATTCACGGGCATCTACAGTTAGACTGGCTGCGTCTGCAATAAATTATCTCAGGTGTAATCTATGCTAGTTTTTGTTTTAAAATGTAGAACATTTACTAAATATATGCCTCCGTAGTTGTGGAGCTCCTAAAACAGAAACGCTGATTGCACACAGTTTTAAAACTCTGTGGTTGCCTTCTAGTCTGGACGGGCATACATGGTTTGGAAACTATGACGCAGACACCCAGCATTCGCTTCCTGATTGGGTCTCACCAGTATGTCGCCCTAGTTACTTTGCACCAACTTCCATTCAATGTTTTCTGTTGGGTAGAGCCAGAAGACTCTTCTATATGATTCTGCTCAAGGGTTACTTTTAGTAAAAGGTTCCACCTCGTCGTTGGTCCAAAAACATTAATCCATGGTCAGCCAATGTGTTCCGTTCGTCAACTGGACAAACAAATTGCTTCCCGTGTACACAGACATGCGCATGCCCGGTGTATCTGACTGGTCATGTGATATGCACTTCCAGGTGTGTATACGGAGCCAAAACACTAGTTTTATAATCCTGTTATAAAACTAAAACGTATTAAAGGCAGGGTCATTATTGCTAACTTCGAGCTCAAATCAAAACAGTATCTCTCACACCTCACACTTTGAAATGCATTGTGAAGCAAAGCGTAGTACTACGGGCTTGGTTGATACGAGCAGCATTCCCCACTACTATTTACTGAGCCAGGGCTGTGTAGAAGTATCGGATTATTTTTTCAACATGCACAGAGAACGGCAAGATAGCGAAATGTGAGGGAATATTTGGTGTATTTTACAAAAAGAGCATTATCTTACAATTAGCTTGCAATAGCTAACACTACATAACTTGTGCATAACCACATGGTTGAATAATACAAAAGAGCAAAGCTATTCTTGCGGGTAGCACGTGGCCATAGTCTTTGTCATCTACGAGGAAGTGGTCAAACTACTCACCAACGTGTAAAAGACTCAGTAAACCAACCACAGCGTGGCAGTGGGGAATGAAGGAAACAAAAGGCTGGTGTGGGAGTATCAACAGTTGTGCAATCATGTGTATATCTTACTACAGTACGTCGCACCAGAAAAGATTTACTTGACCAAAATAATAAATAAATGGATAGATAATGGCTTTGGCCGTAGCATGGTGAATATGAGGGAGGCATCGGCCTGTAGCGAAAATAGCATGCGGGTCGTACCTCGTGTCAGACACAATGCGTTTCAATGTGTGGGGCTGCACTGCAGAGGGATACCGTTTTGATTTGAGCTTGAAGTTAGCAAGCGTTCTCGAAAATGACTGACTGCCTTTAAATCAGCAGCTCCAGGGCAATTTAATAGAAAAATAAAATGTCCTCACGTGCTGCCTGTGACTGTCTGTCCTCTGGTTTGTCTTGCTGGGGCTGGACTGGGGAGCTGGCAGGGCTGATCACCTCGATGGTTCCACCACTAGGGTTGTCATAGCGACTGGTGGACACTGCAAGACATAGATGTTACAATTACACTTAACTACTACTATACCTCACACAAAATGCATAGGAAGATTAATTTTATATATAGAAAAATAATAATGCTAATATTGTTATCGTGAATTACTTTGGCCACGATAATCGTTTAGTGAAAGTATGATATTGTGACGCCCCTAGTCAGAGCATCAGACACACAGTGTTAGCAATTACGCCCGGCTGTCCCCTATCCCGTATGCGTCTGACAGACTCACAGCTGCTGGACGAGTCCGAGCTCTGGGAGCCCCTTTCTCTGGAGTCTTTGTCCGAGGCGATCTGCCGTGTGATGATGACGTCGATGAAGTTGGCTGCCGTAATGGTGGTCTTCCCCCGGGTGCGAAGCTCCTCCTCGATGCGCGACTTGGTCTGAGGGCCCTTGTCCTTCCCTTCGCTGTAGGCCGTGTGGGGCTTGCCTCCTGGTAGGGACATGGAACTGTAGGGAGACTGCATGGAGCGTCTGTCTGACTCCTGATGCTGTTGTTGCTGATGATGCTGTTGCTGCTGTTGTTGTTGTTGATGCTGTTGTTGTTGTTGATGATGATGCTGCTGCTGCTGCTGCTGTTGTTGTTGTTGATGCTGTTGTTGTTGTTGATGATGCTGCTGCTGATGCAGCTGCTGAAGTTGTTGATGATGCTGCTGCTGCTGAAGTTGTTGTTGAAGTTGCTGCTGCTGTTGATGCTGCTGCTGCTGTTGATGCTGCTGCTCGGAAAAGATGGCAGACCGCCGCGCTGATGCCATGCCGTCATCCTCTCGGTCCCGCTTGCCTTCCTTCGTTGCCTTGGACACCTCCATCTGTGGGGCAGAAGCCGCAGCGTCCACCAGGGCCGCCAGGGCGTCGGCGGCGGTGCTGTAGCGAGAGCCGGCCTGGGCCGCCGATGTTGAGGACTGGGGCCTGAGAGGAGACCCACAGAGAGGAGAGCGCACATTAGGGATGTTCCTGACGACTAACGTCTAATGTAATCTATACAAAGTTAAACATTGTCCAGAAAAACAACACGTGTATATTGTAAAGGGGAATGTTAATCACATTATTCAGTAACAAAATCGTATTTTAAACGCCCCTGCTGCCATGTGCCACATAAATGTAAGATACAATTGTATTTATTGAAGAATCTGATTAACAGTTTCAAATGGCTCTTAAATACACACTTATGTTTAACAGACTAATATTTCTGGTTCCGATCAGCGAGGGTAGCAACGTTAAGTCAACTAATCACACAGTTTACATTCCTTCTGATACACCTCAAGTCCCTCAAAACCCTGCAACCACTCCCAAATGACTCACATGACGGAGGTGATGACGCTCTTGCTGTTGGTTCCCTGGAAGATGCTGGGCCGCTGCTGGACCACCACTTCCTGGTTCCTCACAATAGGGGAAGGGGAACGCAGATACCCACGGCTGCCCGGACGGCCCGGCTGCTCCAAGCCTGAAGAGGAGCACGGAACCAGACAGTGTTACAACGATGAGACCACCACAGTGTTACAGCAATGAGACCACCAGACAAGTGTTACAACGATGAGACCACCACAGTGTTACAGCAATGAGACCACCAGAACAGTGTTACAACGATGAGACCAGACATTCAGGTGAACACACGGTGCTTCCGCTAACTGAGAATACTCGGACAGATTCCTTTTCCATGATGCTGAAAATGGATCATCTTCTGACAGGTAAGAAAGCACCTAAACACACACTCTAGCAGTGGTGTGCAGTCAGGCCTTTCAATCCCTTCAGAGAAGGACCAAAGTAAGACGAGAATAACATTTTTAATTTATGAAACACTTGACATATGACAAAAATATATTTATGATATTTTCACACTAAACATTACACAATATATTCATTTGAATGTATGCATATCCGAAGCTACCTAAGATTAATTTCTGTGTGTTCTCGCTACTTTTCCAGTCAGAGGAAAGGAGCAGTCTTTGTTAGCCAATCAAACTACTAATTATTTAATTGAAACGACCCCTTCATTTATACGCCCCCTTCTCCTGAAAATATGAATGGTGCTGTTGACGTCACATAGCGCTTTTCCTATGGCAGAACATCGGACCAATCAAATTGGGGTAGTGGTAGTAACTAGGTCTGTGGACATCGGATTTGAAGGCTTGCCCGGTTTAGGCACTGCATTCTAGTGTTTCTGACTGGTATTGGGTGACCATACCTGCGCGCATGAACTCGTTGCGCTCCCGGTGCTCCCGTTCCCGCAACTCGCGTTCCCGGTGCTCTCGTTGCTCCCGCTCCCTGTGTTCCCGCTCCCTGTGTTCCCGCTCCCGGTGCTCTCTCTCCCGGTGCTCTCGTTCCCGGTGCTCCTTCTCCCTCTCTTTCTCCCTCTGCTCCCGGTCGCGCTCCCGTTCCCTCTCGGCGCTGACAGCGGCTGTGGCAGCCATGTGGGCCTGTTGTCCTGGAGACACAGTGGGCAAACAGGAAGCACAGCTAGGTCACTCACACACACACACACACACACAGCTCAACATGCTTCACTGTGTCTGCCTGGAGTGGACAGACGTCAGCACTCGCGGCTATCTTCTAAAAAAACTCTTAAGTAAGTTCCCAGAGTTATCTTCACCACTGTAGTTGTAGGGGGTGACATGTTACATCTTGTGGAACAATATCAGTTTTTTGAAATACAATATTCAATATAGGAGAATATCACCATGGTAGTCTAGTGGTTAGGCTGGTTGAATACCAACTGAAAAGTCATGGGCTGGATCCTTGGCTTACCAGTAAGCAACAAGGCGACCTGCTCCCTAAAGCTCCTAAAATACCCTCACTCTGTAAATTGTAGCAGCAGAAATAATCTGAGGCAGAAAGCAGCACCTCCTGTGTATATCCTGTGTTGTGTTAACACATGCAGTCTGTTCTACTGACCGCCAGAGGTGGTGCGTTAAGTGTGCCCCCGTACTTAAGGCACGTTCACCAAGGAAGTGACCTCTTGCCATGTTTTCTCTTCGGTAAGCAGAGGTTACACGTGAGTGTTTTGGCGTTTTGCGTAACTAGGTTTAAATTGTATTACAAAAGTATTATGAAGCGTAGTTTTAAACATTTCAGATACAGACAACAGCTCAACATAACAAAATATCTTCACGGTAGAAGTTCCTACTGATTTCCATAATACATTCTCAATACGGTTCAATTGAAAGCATACGTGCACAAGATAAGAGCCAAGATCAATTTAGGTTGATTAAACCCTTCCATTGCTGTGGGAACCCTGCGTATGCTTTGTCTATATTTCTGGGAGAACACGTAGTCCTTGAACACATAGCAAAACACATGGTTAGAGCCTGCCACATTCCATGGCTGTGCCGTGAGAAGCCTTCCCTTGATGTTGACCTAGGCAGCAGAGACAAACTGCTCAGTCCTGGAAGAGGTGTGCGGGAACATGCAGACCTAGGGCTGTGCAGTTAATCACATTTTAATAATCTCCTAACAATCACAAAAACAATGCAATCGAGAAATACAGATTCAAGTTAAGTCAAGTCAATTTTATTTATATAGCCCTTAATCACATTGCAGTCTCAAAGGGCTTTACAACCTACATTTCACATGGAAACAAACAACACCCCCTTAACCTGATCCTCCCCAGATAATTTTGCACATTTCAATTTTACAACTGAACTTGTTTTCTGAATGGCACGCACATATGCGCTTTAGCCCCTCCCATGGAGAAAGTGAAACATCAATGGGAAAAGTATTAAGGGGAATTTACAGTTGAAACTGTTTTCACTGTTGATTTGACTGACTGTCACAGGTGCAGTAAATCATGAGCAATCGTGTTATTTATAGAGATTTCAATATTCACCTAAATAATTGTATTGTATAATTATAATTTGTTCCATAATCGAGCAAGCCCTACGCAGACCTCGGCTACAAGGACAAGAGCGATTGGGAAGGTGAGAGAGGTGGAGGGGATGGGTCCTCACCTGGCGATATCGAGGCTGGGTTGAAAGCCCTAGGGAATGGGGGCTGAGCTCCGGGGATGTAGGCGATGCGCTCCAGCGTGGTACCTGTTCCCCCAGGATGAGGCAACAGGATAGTTGGCATCTGGGCTAGATCAATAATCCCTTTTACAGACAGAAGCATAGGGCCAGCGGTGAACGACAAGAAGCCATCCAATCAATTTATGAATGTTATGAACACCGTGTACACCGAGCTGGAACCCATCACCGTGCTTAGTGCATTGGCAAGAAAGCTGCAGGGGATTTATAATGGTCAGCTTGTGGGAGGACACGCCCATAGCCATGTAAAGAGAGAGTCGCGCCATCTCCGTTCACGCCAATGGACCGTTTTTCCACAGCAACGGAGCCTCAAAATAGTTCCCGGAAGTACCATATATTCTATTGTAAATCGGTGCATATTGACTACGAATTACTAAAAGACATAAAGATATATACAGTATATTATTTCTATATAAATAATAGTTTTTTTCTTTTTTCAAATTGCCCTGCTCAAAAGGAATTCTTGGAACTTTTTTGCCATAGGTTTTGCCTCTCTATGAACCATGTGACCATTGAAAATGTCAATCTTCCGTTGGCGTAACTCTGTTCTTTCAATGGCTCTGGACATGCCTAGCAATTATTATACTTTTTTTTTTTTATCTGTGACTGGTTTGCAGCCCCGCTCAATCGATCAAATCAGAAGAATTTGTCTGGGTCATTTGCTTCTGGGTGTCTGGAAAAGGTCGCCACAACGTCACAACACACACCCACAGTCCCCACGAACGTGCTTCCACCGACGGATTAACACACTAACACACACACACACACCTCGAGCTCCGGCTGGGTACGAGATGGTGAGGGGTTGTTCCCGTGGTGACATCCCCCGGCCCAGCTCAGGCCGCGGGATGACCTGCATCTGCTGCGAGGTGATGTAGTCGTTCAGGATGGTCTGCCGCGTGTTCTCCATGGTGTACAGCTGGTAGTTGTGGTGGTAGCCTGTCGGCGACGCTTGCCTGGGGAACATATAAGCCGCTGCAGGGGAGGCGGTGGGGTTAGAGAACGAGAAAGAAAATACATATTAAAAGCAGCCTGTATTACAGCTGCGATTGACCAAGCACCCTTAAATACTGCAACTAGGTCGGACAAAACAGCATTGTAGACTACAGCAGAGCCATGTAGAAGAGAGAGTCGTGTCAATTCCGTTCGCTCCAATGGACTGTTTTTTTTCCCCAACAGCAATGGTGAATCGTGGAACCTCAAAACAGTTCCTGGAAGTTAGCCGCAAACACTTGAAGTACCCTAGAAATTATATTGTAAACATAAATCGATGCATTTATTGATGACCAAATATTGCAGTTATGCATCTGTATTTATCAATTCAAAATGCCCACCAAGCACTTTCTGGAACTAGTTTTGCATCTCCATGAACCACGTGACCTCTGAAAATGGCGAACTTCCGCTGGCGTGACTCTCTTCTACATGGCTCTGGGCTGTAACATGACAACTGACAGAGTTCCTATCGGATTCCAAACATGCTCAGCTGGAGGACAGGGTGAAAGGGGCTTGGACTAGGTCAACCGCAGGGCTGCGGCCTTATGGAAGGATGTGGGTGGCGTACCGGGGTCTAGCACCCTGTGGAAGGCCAGGCCCGGGTCCATGGATGGGGGCAGGTGGGCACGGTACACTTCCCCGGGCACCATGGGCCGGTGGTGTGGCTCAAAGGGGCTGTGAGAGGCGACGGGGTCGCCCCCCGGCGCTGGCGACTTGGCTGACATGCTGTCCCTCTGGGTGGGGGTCATCGCCCTCTTCCTATCGTGGGACGCAGGCTTCCCTGAGCAGACTCCTCCTTCATTAGTCGAGACAACAAAGAGAGCCTGGGTGAACACAGTGAAGAGCCACACAAGCCGCCCGGGTCTACCGGGCGGGGGGGGGGCATTTACCCCAAAACAGTTTGCTGCACAAACACCGTTTGTGGCATTAGATTGAGATACTTAGGAATTGACTATATTATATATATACACTCATTAACGCCCCCGAGAGAAAAATGGTCATAGTATGGTCAAATTGTGGACCTCCACGTTGACTTCACTCTGGTCGGCATAAAGGGTGAAACGTCCCACCCCATCCTAAAATCTAGCAGGAAGTGCCCCTCCGTTTTCTCTCTGGCGTTACCTTCGGGGGCGCGGCTCATCATGGGGGACCCCCTGGACACGGGGTTGGTGCTGTAGTTGACGGGGGTCCTGCGGGCGCTGGCGTCCTCATACATGCCCGGGCTGAGCTGGGCCTTGGCAGCCTCCTGGTGCGTGGAGCGCAGCACGGAGGCGGTGGAGTTGACCACGGAGGTGTGGCGCACCGCCTTGCTCTCTTCGTACTTGGCCCGCTCCATGGCCTCCAGCTGGGGCATGCCATGGGGCGGCTTGGGGGGGCTGGTGATGAGGGACGTGACGTTGTGCTTGATGGCCGACTGGGTCAGAGGGTGGAGCTAAAAAAAAATTATACGACAAAGAAACATTAGGAGTGGCTTTTATTTATTTATTTTATTTTGTAACCAGGAAGTCCCATTTATGATACAATTGAGATCTTATCTCTCTTTTACAAGAGAAACCTGGCCAAGATACCAGTCGTACAGAAACACATCATACTAAAATACATACACAACAGAGAGAGAGAGCTCTCTAGACAGGCTCACCTGGGACATGGAGCCCTCCAGGACCCTCCTGTCTGGCATGTCGGGGGTCTTGCGGCTGTCCTGACCCCCCTGGTCCTGTCGGGGGATCTCGTGAATAGAGCGACTCATCTCCTTGATGGTGTTCACCCCCTCGTAAGGCTTTCCCTTGCCTATGCCACCTTCCAAGGAGCGTATAGGCGGACTCTCCCGCTTGATCTGCTTCCCGTATTTGATGCTGTCCTCATATGAGTCTGTAGAGGTCCTTGGTGTCCCTGTAAGGAGGGGGAATGGTTTACGCTTCGACGCCTACATTAACACTTAGGCACTCCCCTCGGTTTTTCAGGGTCCCCCAATTTAAGTCAAATGTCAAATTCCCTGACTTTTCACTGACTTTCACCGACTAAAAAACTGAATACCCATGACCTATATTGAACGGAAAAATAGGACACTAGAAATTTGTATGCCCAAACACTTCATTTTACTGCATTCTGGTCAATTTTAAAGCTGTACATTATCTACCTACCTATGGACCTACGAAAACATGGAAATGTATTGCTGCAAGTCTCGGATATGATTATAGTAAGTTGACATTTTACCTATTTCTTAATGCTAACAATATTGCATTCGCATTACAACGCAAGTTACTTGCTCACATACTGAAACGATCTCCATAGGCTATTTGAACTGGGTCACATTGGCACATATTGTTTATCACGATTATTTCTGGGACAGTATATCGCCCAACAAACAGTTATCGTGACAAGCCTAAGTATCTATCAATCTTATCCATCATCTGCTCATTCAATTTCAACCAAACCAAATGTTCCTTCTAGAATTAATTTTATGAACATTTTGACTGGAGATGCTCCCTGAATACATAAAGGTCTGCAATGTGCCTGCTGGCCACTGGAGGGTGTGATGCCTAAATCTCTTTCCCAGAATCTCCACTTAAATAACAATCCAATTCAATCTAGAATGAGCACATAACTAATGATGTTGCATAAGGACTGATATACATAAAATGTTTTAAAGTAAATTGGACATCTGCTACCAGGGGAAAATAACCTTGGTGCACCCTTGTCCACACAGTGCATGAAAAGCACTTGATTAAAAAGGTAGTTAAGACACTATATCAAAATTATTTAATAATTCCAGATGCCATTTATACCTAACATGCCTATAAATATGTGCAAAACTAAAAACGTTTCCCCTGAATTTTTATACCTTTGAATATGGTTCAGACAAATCTGTTTTGAATGATTGGGCATCTATATCTACTGAGCCATATCATGCATTTACAAGGAAATATTGATTTCAGAACTTGAAACTCTCTTTTTTTAATATATATATATATATATAAAATTTGTTTTCATGAGTACTAAATACATAAAAAAAATAAAACATTTTTAGAGTAGGAAGCTAAACTTTGGAATGTGTAGAGAGCTTTTCTTATGGTTTTAGTATCAAGTACCTTGCATGATGGATCCGGTAATCAAAGGCCTCTCCTTAGAGTCTCCGTGGACACCGTCTCTAGGCAAGGCCCTGCTAATCAAACCTGAGAAACACAGAAATACTGTTATTCTCTTGACACACACACACACAATAGATTAAAGTATGCTTGCTTGCGCAAGATACAGTGCTAGAGAGAGAGAGAGCGAAAGAGCATGAGAGAGAAAGAGAGCGATAGAGCTAGCGTGAGTGAGAGCACGAGGGAGAGCACAAGAGAGCGCACGAGAGAGAGCGCACGAGAGAAAGAGAGAGCAAAAGAGTGCGAGAGAGAGAGCGAAAGAGAGCGCACGAGAGAGAGAGCGCAAGAGAGAGAGCACGAGAGAGAGAGAGCACAAGAGAGAGCACGAGAGAGCGCACAAGAGAGAGAGAGAGACTGTACCCTCAAACGGGGCTGCTTCCCTTCCAGTGTGTCCTCTGGCTACAGGCCCCTCCATCATGTCGTAGGTGCGCTTCATCTCATGGCCTGTTCTGGGGCTGCGGGTGGCTTCCCTGGGGTTCTTGATGGCTTTGGATGGACACACAGAGTGGTGGTCAGGCGAAGGCCCACATCGCACCAACACACCACAAGCTGGACGCGGATGGCCACTCACCGTCATAGGAGAGGATGTGGCCGCTCTTGCCCTCGTAGATGACGTGACCCTTTGCCAGCTGCTCTCCTCTGGCCTTGTCCGGGCCGCTCGGGTCCTCCGTGGCCAGCTTGGAGATGGTGCCCTTCAGCAGGTCAGCGGCAATGCTGGGCTGGGACAGGGCCGGCGTGCCCTGCAGGAGCCAGGGCGCAGAGCGCCCAGCCTGAACGAACGGCATCGCCCGCAGACGTGTATAGAGTCTACAACGAACACATCAGTGTCTACATGCCATATGGCCTTTGAGCCATTACTTACCTGGGTAATTGAGCCCCTGAAAGCCAGGCCTTCACCCACCTTGGGTGCGTTTCCTCTTCCGTCTTGCATGGACGGCATTGGGCCTCCTGGAGAAGAGCAAGGAAAACAATTAAAACATTTAGTATGTAGCCACGCGAGACTAGCCTAGTCTATTGGCGCGCTACAGTGCATGTTGTGGTAGGAATCCGTCGATGAGAAAACCCAGTTGGTGGCTGTGTGCTGAAATGCCCGCAGTCAGTAATGCTAGTTGAGAGGGTTCAGTCTTTCTACACCCGTGTGCCACATTCTGCCATGTCTGTGTAAACACTACTGCGACGGAGCTGTGGGGCTTCTTCGTCCCGCAGCTCTTCACTAAAGGATAACATCCTAACTAAACTGAATGACACAACCGAGGGTTTTTTTTTTTTTGCCTTCCTCCTTACCGGTGTTATAATGCTCTGCGACAACAAAGCTATAATCTTTATATCTTTCAACATGTACTGTGTTGTATGGAAGGCAAAATGTAACATTTATTTTAGAAAAAAATATCTGCACAACCTTTCCAGGCTAGTTCTGACACAGCAGCATACACAAACCTTCCCTTCTCTATTGTTAAGATTACCATTTATTTTGTGCCACTTCTGTTGTGTTGAAAAATGCAGCTCGTCTTCTACCACAGACGGCTGTGGACAGCTTTAAAACACTCTCCCTTTCATTTCATAAAATCTGATTAAATCATGTAATATTCAATTTGATAGCATGTCCTTTGCAGCAAGCCCTTTATGTGGTCATCAGTGGAGAAAAATCCCTCATCTGAATGACACAGTACAGTAGAGACACAATCGAGATGGGGAGAGGCGGTGAGGGGAGAGTTAGTAGTTAGTCACCACAAAACAACATGCATGTAGAAGTAATCACTCCAATGAGAAAGACCAACTCTCTGCATATGTGCAGGCGGGAGGCCAAGGTTTCTGGGCTGCATTTTCAGACATGTCTAACCAGGGACAGGGGTCGCACGTTAACCTTGGCGAGAAACCTTATATGCAAACACATCTGTTCCTTCTTAATGTGAACCCGTTACAGATTGTTGTGTTGTCCCTGACAAATAAATGGAAATGTCATTATTTGACAAATCCGTTTCATTCCCTCACCCGCCCCGTTTTTTTTTCTTTTTCGCGTCAATAACTGTGCACGGGTCAGAGATGTTTTGTCAAATCTAGCTCTCCTCCTAACATAGATGAGCTGAGTCTTGCTCTGTGGGGAGTGAGGGACAGTGTGTCGTGGTCGTCTGGGTCCTACCAGGCTTGTTGGGGTCCTGTTGCCGTGGCAGGCCCAGTGATATGGAGCCCACGGAGCTCTTTGTGCCCTCTGGCCCGTATATGGCATGGGACGGAAGGTACGTGCCAGGAGTTCCCTGAAACGGCAGGAGCACAAAGGTCATGACAAGGGCGACACGACGACCACACAAACAGGCTTTACAAATAAACAACTGCTTACAGATGGTGGTTTCTCGTGTGTGTGTGTTGTAAAATCAAGCATTTTTTACATATCTATATCTACACAATTTCGTCATGGCACAGCCTTAGACGAAACTAGAAAAATAAATCTTTTAGTAGAAATAAATTCATGGAGAGTATCATTTCTATTCCCCTCCACTATTGGCTTACCTGGGAGATGGAGCCCCCCTGGATGAAGGAGGGCTTATCAGAGGGCTTGGAGGTTGGAATCAGTGGAGGCGGAGATGGAATGTTGAGAGGTCGACTGTGTCGGTTGAAAGTTACCCGGACTCCCTCTGGTATGCTCTGCACAAGCTGGTTGGGTGCTTGGTGGAGGACTGGGGGTATTAAAGGCAGGGATAAGTCATTCCCCAGAATGCTTGATAACTTCAATCTTAAATCAAAACAATATCCATACGCAGGTTGGCTCCACACACCCAACCGCATTGTGAAGCAAATCGTAGCGCTACGGCTTTGCTGATGTGAGCGGTGTTCGCCACTTTGCTTATGGTGCTATTTACGGAGCCAGGGCTGTGTAGAAGTATTGGATTATTTTTTCAACACGAACGCTAACAAAATGCTAGAAGATATTTGGTGAATTTGACGAAAGGTTACAATTAGCTTAGCTTACAATTATCTTACAATTAGCTTGCAACGGCTGACTATAGCTTTAAAAAGGACAAACACGCTCACTTCAGAGTAATGCCAATTTCCCGTAACCCTGTGGAGGGTTAATAAAATACATTTTATCAATCATAACAGACAAGCCACAGAATCTTAAAAAAAAAAAAAAAAAAAAAAAATTATAAAAAGAATATCACAAAACCAAAAAGTTTGACTGCAGAGTGCGCATGAAAAAATGCAGAGCGTCAGCAGGACAGACCAGTAGCTATAACGGAATGGTCTTCACCCTGAGCTAACTTGGACTCATGCCTGCCTGCTGTCTGTGATGGCTTCTCCCCAGGGTGGAGATGGTTGGGCACGGCTGACTAAATGGACTGTAACAGACAGACAGTCTGGGAGTACCCCCCCTGCTGACACAGACATCTTTGCAAAACAAAAATGCAAATTAATGTGTGCGAGTTCATCCGGTGTGTGCAATGCAGACGTCATCTCATCTCTCGTACTGAGAGAGAAGTAAACAAACCCAATCCGTGACAGACTTTCTATGTAAATCCCTGCTGCTGATCAATATGCTATATTAACATTCAAGCTGTTGCTCCGTTTAATTAGACAGGTGAATATCTTGACTTTTCTGATACCTGTTATCTTGCCATTAATAGATGAGAATGTCTCAAAATATGGGTTAATTTTAATGCAATGTAAGAATATGTTTATCCAACTTTTTTTTTTAAACCATCATTACCATTTACTGCAGGTGCTATCATCGGTGATCAACATTATTTAATTAAAAACCTAATTTCTCCATACTTCATTATAAACTAGCTCACCATTAGATAACTGTAAATATGTAGGACCGTTCCATTCTTCTATGGTTAAAGCAGGGGTGAGCTGTACAAATGCAGTTCTTCACTTCTCTTATTCAGACCACTATAATGTAGCTCAGAGGTGGTGAACCAGAATGTTCCCCCCATGGACAAGCGCTCGTTGCTCTGCGACTAGAAAAAGAAAAGATACTTTTGTACTTGTATCAGCGGTACATTGAACCTTTAGTGAACATCTGTTTAAGAGTCATATTTATTGTACCAAGCTCCACTGCCTTGTGTCAAGGTCAGATTGGTGATGGATGTTCCTCCGTCCTCCGACATTAAACCACAGAATAGAACGAGGGAAACCCATTATGTTAAGCTAGAACCACCTGTCTACCTACATTTGAACAATGTTCTACTTGAGATAGAACATTAAACCACAGAATAGAACAAGGGAAACCCGTTATGTTAAGCTAGAACCACCTGTCTACCTACATTTGAAAAATGTTCTACTTGAAATCTAACATTAGAACATTGTCTCAGCTCTGACTGAAATGTTCAGTCGAAGCTAAAAACAATCCATCTAACAGGGACCTCGGCAGGCTAGTCAGGGAGTCAGCCGAGGGCCAAGGCTGCCTAATCTTATCTCAGAGAAGGGAGCGAAGGGTGGAGGACGAGGGCAGGCAGATGCAGAAGAAGAGGAGGCGGAGGTGGTTGTTGTTGTTGTTGTTGTTGTGGTGTGCTAGTTACCTGGAGGCACATTGTAGCGGGACACACTGGGGGAGCTGGGGTCGGGCTGGGGCGAGGCCTTGCTAAGCTCTCTGGGGGAGAGTCTGTAGGGAGAGCCTGGCCGACCGGACTGGGCCTCCTGGTCCAGAGTAAGCTTCATGTCGTACGTCATGTAGGGGAAGGACTTCCCTGCGGTGCACACAGGGAAAACACGCACTGTTAGCAGAGGAGTACTATGGAGCGCTGAGAACAGCTACAGCGGGTTGACGCTGAATATCAAGGGCCCTTTCAAGGTGGAGTCAGGCATGCTGGAGATAGACTGTTGATTGGTGACCTCAATTCAGGGTGAGGTGACCCAGCCCTCACAAATTGGACAGGACCTGCCAAAGGCTGCGTGACCTCCTCTGTGTGCATTCCCAATTACTGAGCCAGGGATGCGTAAAAACACCAGGTTAGCTTTTTATCTGCGCGCACAGACAGCGAGAGCAGCTACTCGCTGAATTTGAGAAATATGTATTAGCTTTAACAACTGCTGACGTCACCCTAAAGTACCTGAGGTATGCTACACTTCATATGGCAGCTTCACATCTAACAGGCCACCTGACACCTTTCTGTCTGTCTGACTACTCATTGCTGCTAAAACTCTGCTACAGCAACAGCTCAGTCGAGCCAGGAAGCGGTTTTGCCTGCCTGAGGCCACTATCACAACACAACACGACTCCTTATTTGACCATGAACGCAAACAAACAGGACCTAAAAGCAGTGAAGCACTAATGGCTACACGTAGTCTACAGTTAGACAAGCAGGCAGGCAGGTACCATCTCTGTCCAGTACGGTGGGGCTTCGGCTCAGGAAGGAGGAGTGATTGGGTGGTCTGCGGTCCTGGTCTCCCGAGTCCTGCCTCTGCTTGTCCTCCTGGTGCGCGGACTCGTGCGCGGCTTTGATCTGGTGCTGGAACATGGCAAAGCCGCTGACACCACCGGGGCCAAACTGACTGGACACCTGGAAACACACACACACACACACACATTAGCTGGCTCAGGGACCGGCTGACCAGAACATCTCAGTAGATCACGGTGTAAAAACGCATGCAAAACACATTTCCAGCGTTAAGAAAGCAAACTGTAGATGAGACATTTTGCCATGCTTTTAAACTACCGGCGCTACTCAGAGAGAATCGCCAGCTCACCATACAATAAAATGTTTCCAATAGATCTTTAATAAGGACTGGGGTGACACGGCAAAGCATTTATATCTGGGTACTTACACTAAACTCAACTCAAACTGTCATGGTTTGTTTCAGTAAATATCAGGTTAAAAATGTTTCTTATTTTCAATATTCTACAGATCCACAGTATAACCACCACATTTACAAACACTGTATATTATAATCTCAAATATGATACAACGGTGGTGTATGTCTTAAAAGGCAACCTCATATAAAATGTATTATTATTATTATTATTATTGACGACTCAAACACGTTTAATGACACTATATTATAATCTATGATACAATAGTAATGGTAAACTGACTGCATTTATACAGCGCTTTACTAACCTTCCGGCCACTCAAAGCGCTGTACTATTATTATATTATATTATTAGGTGTTTTGCTCAAGAGTTAGCGGGGTTCGAACCAGTGACTTCACAATCACCTGTCGCCCCGCTCTACCGAGTGGCGACAGTGGGTAGTGGCTGTACACGGTGCTGCGTGTGTCAAGACTCCATGACGTCCACTGACACTATATTATAATCTCTGATACAGTGGTGCTGCATGTGTCAAGACTCCATGATGTCTACTGACACTATATTATAATCTCTGATACAGTGGTGCTACGTGTGTCAAGAC
>JAODUK010009747.1:0-30087 GCA_027564635.1 Typhlichthys eigenmanni | reverse complement strand
GGGCCCCCCCCCCCCCCCCCCCCCCCCCTTCCCCCAGTGTATAATTAGATGTTCATGTTTTAAATATCAGCCCAGCGCTGACTATGCATTTTCTCTCTCTGTTTCCCTCTGTTTCCCTCTCTTTCTCTCTCCCCCACTAACCCAACCTTCCCTCCCCCTCTCTCCCGACCCTCCCATCCCCCCCTCCCTGCCTTTATCCTCCTCCCCCTCCTGCAGGGCTGAGGAAGCATGACGTCTGCTTCCTGGTGACGGTGCGTCCCAACCTGCTGTACGGCGCTCGCATCGACCGGCGCCAGCCCTTCGTGGAGCAGACCGGCCTGGTGTACGTGAGGGGCTGCGAGGTGCAGGGCATGCTGGACGACCGGGGCCGCGTCATCGAGGAGGGTGCGGCTGCACGCACACACACACTCATGCACACGCACACACGCACATGCTGGACGATAAGGGCCGCGTTATCGAGGCAGGTGCTGCCGCACACACACACACGGGCTCTCACGCACACGACCGTCCTACATGTCCGACATACATACCAGATCTCCCATCCGTAATATCCTCACCTAGCACGCTTCACCTCCCTCCGGAGGGGGTTAAGGGATGCGTTGTCACGCCGATAGCCGCAGTGCGATCTGACCCATGCATTTTATCGTTACCCTGAGGCCGGCGGTGACACCTGAGAGCTCTGTCTCTCTCTCCATGACCCCACCCACCGTGTTATTTATCGGCTCTAACGGGATGGGCTGCGTTGGCTGCATCTGATGGGTGTGCCCGTCCAGCTGAACGCCAGCACGCATGCTAACGGAGCAGCCAGCCCAGCCTCGGGCGACTGCTAGGCGCTTATGCTTTGACTTTGCACTCACTTTCAGTGTAAAAGGCCCCATATCAATATTATAAACTTTTATTTTGTGTGTGTGTGTATATATATATTGTGTGTGTGCGTGCACGTGTGTGTGTACACACTTTTCTCCTGAACGAAGGCAATGCTGCTGAAATCTTCTCTTCTAATTGACCATGTTGTGTGAAAAAAGGCAGTCTAATGTAATGTAGGACAATGCCTTGATATGTCGCCTGTACCAAAGAGCACCTAACTGTGTTAAGCCCCCAGCAGCCCCCCACCCACCGACCCACCCCTCCACCCAACCCAGTGTGTAATAAATCACATCGTAATGGCGCCTGTCGGCCTTTCGTCCACTCAGGACCCGAGCCCAAGCCCAAGCTGCGCGGCGACTCCAGAACGTTCCGCGTGTGGCTGGACTCCAACCAGTACCAGCAGGACATGACTAGCATCATCCAGAACGGCATGGAGGACCCCTACGAGACCTTCAACATCATCATGAGGAGGAAGCCCAAGGAGAACAACTTTAAGGTGTGGACATTCAACTCATCTCTCTCTCTTTCTCTCTCTCTCTCTCTCTCGGCTTCCTTTCTTTTCTCGTTCAATAAAATGTTCAAGTCAGTGGGCTTTATTGGCTTGAATGTTACAATGAACAATGTTGCCCAAGCACTTTACAATATATTACAGATTTAATTGCTAATATCACAAGGAAATGACAAATGAATAATGGGAGAGAAGGAAATATTACGTTGCCAAAGCAGTGGAAATTAAATACATCAGTATTACGTTGGTGTAAAATTACAGAAGCTTTCTCCTCTCTCTCTCTTTTACATTTGAGATGTGTCTGTGCAGGCCCTTAGCTCTTGACCTCCCTGTATCGGCCTGCCTGGGTGATCAATCACACGTATTAGACTGCTCTGCTCTACTAGCTCGCTGGGTGATGATTACACACACACTACATCCACCACCTAACCCCCCACCCTGCCCTCCTCCCCTTTCGATCCCAAACAGAGAGGCTGCTCTCTGGGCGACCTTGAGCAGCTCGCTCCACCCCTCCCTCCCAGGAACACACCTCTGGCTGCAGGCCCATAGGTTTATACATGGAGTACTGTAGGGTCAGAGGTCAGCCCATACATAGAGTACTGTAGGTTGGGAGGTCAACCCATACATAGAGTACTGTAGGGTCAGAGGTCAACCCATACATAGAGTACTGTAGGGTCAGAGGTCAGCTCATACATAGAGTACTATAGGGTTGGAGGGTTTACTAAACGCCTGTCCTACACCCTACCGTAGGTTTACTAGGGTGGTAGTACTAGTAGGGTCAAGAGTCCGTAGCGCTGTTTCAACAACCGCAATACTGAAATACCACGGTTTTGCTAACCCAACCGCGGGGATGGCAAGCAATGGCCATTACCACAATGTTAAAATTTGTTATTTCTATTCATGAGGCTAGCCCATCGAATATGAGGTCTCATCTAGGGTATGTGTAGCCTTCACTTAAATTAAGTGAAACTTAAGTTTAATTTCACGTGAGAATCTGGAACAGTGAGATGCTACGATAATTATTTCCTTGACACATGAAATGTAATGTTAGTTATGTGCTTACCATTTCTTAAATCGCTGTAATTGGTTATTGGATAGCTGTACCAGTTACTTCTCTTCTCATTTCTGTCACTTAAAAGTGAGTGGAATGATGTTAGATGGAGTTTATTTTATTTTTATTTGAAAAGCAGAGTAACTAATAGGCGTTCAAGAAACCGATGTCTCTTATGTACAACCAATATGCATTTGACAGACTGACAACTCCCACTGCTGCATTTGCACACCACACTGCAATTAGTGTTCCGTTAAGCCTTTCTTGTTTTTCTAGAACATTTCTTCCCCAAAGTGTACTAAAATGTTTGGTGTATGTAGCACCTCTATTGTTTAAAGGTGCTCTGCTGCTGTAAGCATTTTTTTCTTTTGGGGGTTGGTGGGGGTGTTAGATTAATAAACCATCCCGACAACTGGTAAAAACTTTAACGCGTTCACGTTCTTTATTCAACACTACAAGTGGCCATCTCTTAGCCGATCCAACTGAACTTCCGGTCTTCCACTGCACATGCGCAAAAATACCTTTTGAAAGTTAAAGAGTTTAACATAAGTTAACAGGGGGAGCATCAGTTGTTTATTATATTTATGTCTTTGTGTTTATCATAGGCGGTGCTGGAGACCATAAGGAACCTGATGAACACAGAGTGCGTGGTGCCAGACTGGCTGCACGACATCATCCTTGGCTACGGCGACCCGGGCAGCGCCCACTACTCCAAGATGCCCAACCAGATCTCCACGCTGGACTTCAACGACACCTTCCTGTCGCTGGATCACCTGCGCTCCTGTTTCCCCGGTTACGCGGTCAAGGTCACAGAGGAGGACGCTGCGCTGCACGTGCCCCCTTTTAGGTGAAGGGCCCGCTGCTAATGCCATGTGGCGCTTTAACAAGACAAAGGACTAGCTTTTTTTTTTTAGCTAGCATCTGTGCTGTGCACATGGTCATTTCTGTTGTGCATGTCTAGATGAAGCTCCCAGCTCCCAGTAGGGAATGGCTTTAATGAATCTCTGTGTCATTATATGCAGTTCTTTAATTCCCCACAAGCGAACACGTGTTTGACCTTGATGTCCCCCCTTTTGCTCCAGAATCAAGTTTCCCGCGCCGAACCCGGCCGATAAGGGGAAGAAGAGGAAGGCAGACGAAGAGGCGGAAGACAAAGAGGCGGACCGGACGTTGATCGTGGAGCCCCACGTACCCCTCAACCGCGGCCCGTACCCTTACAACCAGCCCAAGCGGTGAGTCTCGCGCCGAATCCTCGGCTGTTATTTGTTCATGCGCACGCATGTGGTGTCAGGTCAAGCCAAGCTCATTTATACTGCCCTTAAATGTATAGCCTGCTATTGTAAGCTAATTGTGGGTATGGTGGCAAGTGGCACATTGATAGAGCGGGGCGATAGGGGATCAAGAAGTCGCTGGTTCGAACCCCGCTAACTCCTCACCAAGTGTCGAGGTGTCCTTGAGCAAGACGCCTAACCTAACTGCTCCCGGTGGTCAGGTTTCTCCGTGCTTGGCAAGTACATTTACCAATTTTTGCTAATACAATTTTTGTCAAATTTACAAGAAATATTCGTTCACATTTTGCTAGCTTACCGTTCTAGGTGTGCATAACACCTAGAACGAGTACAAATACTAGAGTACAAATACTCTGGTGCTTCTACACAGCCTTGGCTCCATATATGGGAACACAAACAAAGTGGCGAACACCGCTCACAACAATAATTGCGCTTGGCTTCGCCATGTGTTTCAATGTGTGGGGCGGAGCTTCTGAGGAAGTTTGTTTTGTTTTCAGCTCGAAGTTAGCAAGCGTTCCTGAGAGTGACAACGTCTCTCAGGGCTGCAAAGGCCAACATTTCACATGAAAACAAATGCCACCCCCTTAACCTGCTCCCCCACCCGGCAAGGCAAACCTCCTTAAAAACCATGTGGCGTAAAAGAGGAAGGGAATGCATTGGGAAGAACCGCCCCTTCAGCCTGAGCCTTGTCTAAGTCATCTCACTCCATCATCCATAGCTCAGCTGTAGCCCCTGGGACAAGCTTATTCTGTATGTTGAGGAATCTTAGGTCACGTGATATATCTGCCTCTCATCCATTCTGTATCCGTTTAGTCTCCTCAAAGACAATTTCCCCCCAGTCTCCCCCAGTTTGACAGCTCCGGTGTTCTTTACCTTGTTGGTTGGTCATCCTGCCACACAGCAGCTTTTAGGCATGTTTTTGTTAGCAGACAAAAGATAACACAAAGTCAATGGAATACTTTTTATTATTTTTATTTTCTTTAAAATGGCATTCTGAGATCAGTGATGTACATCAGAATCGTCAATAGACTAGTTTGAGAGCTCAATGCCCCATTGAGTGTTCCAGCCACTAGCATGCCTCGGGGCCCTGTGCTTTAACATCTGCCCTGCCTCTCTCACGTTTAACCATCTTCTCTTTTCATGCACGTTGCATAAATCATGTTCCTTTCACATTTGAGCGGGCCAGACAGTGCTGCTGCTTCAAATTATAACAACACAAACTAACTGATTGATTTTATAGCATTTGCATTCATCTGAAGGTATGTCAAAGTTTGTAGTTGGCCCTTTGATATTTCACTCTTTGACAGGACGTGTCTTTCGGGGCTGGATGTGGGGAGAATACATTCTAATCTGCAGCATACTCTATTCTGTCAGTTGTTGCCGTCAACAAGGTTTCAGTATGTCAGACAATCTACTTTCTAGGTTATCACACAGGCTGTAACGCACTGTGTGTCTGTGCGTGTGTCGTGCGTGTGTCGTGTCTTACAGGAACACCATTCAGTTCACCCCCACGCAGATAGAGGCCATACGAGCTGGAATGCAGCCAGGCCTCACCATGGTAAGCACAGCGACTGTACCAGTGTCACAACATACTTGCAGGGGGTTAGACATGCTGTTGAAGAGAGAGGCCATCTACCTAAATATTGCTTTGTAAATCGAATGTTTTGTTCATGTTATTTCTTTCAGGCATAGTATTTTTAACATGATTATAAGTTGGAAACAGTCTCGCCGTGTAAGATGATTTAATTAAACACTCAAATGCTCTGTTTTCTTTTCCTTTCTATTATGGTTTTGATTCCACCATTCCTTAGTATGTTGCAGCGATGGTGCCAATAGTTAAAAAGGTAGTGTGTTGTTTTTCTCCCCAAAATCTCCACCTGACAGCTACATCCGTCCTACGGTCTGTCAATCATTGCATCGCTAGGGCAACACAGTGACAGGTGTGTGTCCCAACATGACCCTCTGCCCAACATAAAGCCCAGGCTTTGCAGCCACTTGAGACTTCGAGACATGCATTAAAGGGGACCCACACACACACACACACACACGAAGATGTGCAGCCCCTTTGTCTGGCACGCTGTTACCGTCGGTTACACACAGCCATATATGTCATCATTTGAGCCTGCTGTTGCTACCCTGGCTGTGTGCGTGTGTGTGTGTGTGTGTGTGTGTGTGTGTGTGTATATATATATATACACACACACACACTTGAGAGAGGTGTCATTCCCACTTGGTGATTGGTATCTGGCAGCAGGCTGGGAGTTATTTATTGTGCAGCTAGCCGAGGAAAACATGGCGGGTCGGCTATCGGCAGCAACCCCCACCTCGACACACACACACACACACACACAGTTCCCTGGCATGTGTCACAGTTGTTAGCAGCCAAGAGAGGCGCACACACACACTCGCCTAGACGTCTTGCTCGCCTTTCATCTTGAGAAACTGCGGAGCTGTTTATGTGCTTCGTTCTACGGGGAGGTCTGTACTAATTGTGCTGCCTGTCTTCAGCACAAATGATTCACCTGCAATGCGTGCCTCCTTCTTCGGATAAGGCACTAATGACACTGGAACAAAGCAAGGGAAGATCTTGTGTTGTGTGTGTCTATCTGTTGCTCTGTGTGTGTGTGTGTGTGCGTGCATGCTGCTTGGCTAGTTCATTCTGACAAGCACAGGGCTCTGCTGTCACCACCTCTAACTTATCCAGGTGGCCGGGGCCTTTTCAGTGTGACATCACTGCTGACGGTGATTCTCAGTGTTCTCCCCCCCCCCCTCCACACACACACACACACACCCCATGCTTCAGTTTGCACACGTACACGCTTGACTTTCTTTGTGCCGCCATCTTTCTTTCTCTCACTTTCTATCTCGACATTGTCCATTAATGTAATCTCTCTTTTCTCACACACACTCCTCTTTATTTCGTTCTTTTCCTCTATTCCTCTCTCTCTCGCTCTTGCTCGCGCACTCTCTCTCTCTCCCCTCACCATCTTTATTTCTCTCTCTCTCTCTCTCCCCCCCTCTCCTCTTTATTTCGTTCTCACCCTCTCTTGATCTCTCTCTTCCCCCACCCCCCCCTCTCTCTCTCTCTCTCTCTCTCTCTCTCTCTCTCTTTCATATATATTCTCCAGGTTGTAGGCCCCCCGGGTACAGGCAAGACGGATGTTGCTGTCCAGATCATCTCCAACCTGTACCACAACTTCCCAGAGCAGAGAACCCTCATAGTGACGCACTCCAACCAGGTACGCACAGAAGCACTCAGGCTGCACACTTAGTGTGGAACACCACATCGCGCTCCTTTACCATCTACTCTCGGCTGTCGCGTGTTTTATCCCTATCAGTTTGTGCAGTTGAGAAGCGTACATTACATAAACCAGCGCAGCTAAAGCTGTCCGGAGAATTCACGGCTCTGCGCTCAGAATTGCCCATTAATCAGGCGAAAAAAAATCCCATTCTGAATACAGGACGAAAAAATTAAAATCCAAGCTCCCCTGCGGCACACACTTCCACCCTCCATACTTAATCACAAAGTAATCTGCTCAGTGTTTTACGCTGACGGCAGCCTGCCTCATGGAGCCTCAGCCAACGTATGCCTCGCTGCTGAATGTAATTATGAAAAGCCTTATTCCCGTGGAACAGCTCTCCACATCCTGCTCTTCCCTTAATCGCCGTACAGGAGCCGTAAAAGCATGCCTAATTCTTCTTCAGTGTTGCCGTACATGTAAACAACAACATTCATGAGTATCAAATGAAAAACGCAAGCGGCTAAAAAAGGATTGCGCTGGTTGTGGAGTTTGTGATACACAAAACTAGTGCACAAAATATCTCCACACTAATTTTCAGTTTGTTTATTGTCGCTGTGCTCATTGTTCATTATAGGTCATGGGAGTTTAGATTTCTAGTCAGAAAAAGGTCAGCGTGAACCCTCAAATGAGATTTATACTTGGGATGTCAATGGCTTATTACGGTCAAATTGTCATTTTAAGCATGAACCCGGTCTGCGTAACACTTGTGTGACATCTTTTAGGAGCCTGTAGGCTGGCAGCTGCCATGTATTAGATGCCGACTGTTTATACGGGTAACACATGCACAACGACCACGAACCCTCCTCCCCTGTGCTCCTGACCAGGCGCTGAACCAGCTGTTTGAGAAGATCATGGCGCTGGACGTTGACGAGAGACACCTGCTGCGCCTGGGCCACGGGGAGGAGGCGCTTGAGACGGAGAAGGACTTCAGCAGGTGAGTGTGTGGAGGGCTGGTGGGAGACAGTTGGACAAACAACATTTGAAGCCCTGTGTTAACGCCAGGTGCATGGCATGCATTGCTGTGTGTACATATAACGGGGCTGCGTCAAGTGCTTCCAGACTTGGACTCCATAGACCCCGCCAGTCGTACGTCATTATGCGCACATAAGGATTTCTGTGTTTTTTTCACTATCTGAATGAATGGCGTATTCCTAATCTTCTATATTCTTCCCTACCACGGTCTGTGATAAACTTGTATGTTGTAAATTTAGCGGTTTTGTCAAAGGCACATATTCCCACTGGAAACTTCTGGTGTTTACACATTTAGAGACCGCTAAGTAGTCAAACTAAGCATTTTGCTATTGCTCCAGCGCATATAAAATGCATCTCCCGGTGCAGGATCACTCAGCGGGAAATGTAAAAGGCCAGGCTGTGACGTTACCATAGCAACTTATACTAAAATAAGTATAGTGCTCCCGACTTCGAACTGCGACGACATTACTGCCGAGGTCTATTGCCGATGCTTGCACACACACAGTTGGCCAAAGGCCGAACCATACACATGGATATATCAAAGCAACACAGCTGCCCCAGCTCATAGTTGGCGTCACTCAATACTCACATATGCCAGTACATGGGCCTGATTTATCTTCACTAGGACTAGCGACCCTCTCGACCAGTGTACAGGGATCTGTCGCTACACCACCCACTGCCCCACGCCACGACATATCACGTCCCTATGTGTTGCTTTCCCAACTGCTGTAGTGAAGAATAAAGTAACGGCCGAGAAATATTGCTAGGTCTTTTCTAGACATTTTAAGAATGGAATAAACATTGACAGGCTTAGCCCAAAACATGTTTTAAGTTTACTACTCGTGTGTGTGGTGTGATGCCTTGAGCAACAGTGACTAAAGTCCTTTTGCTGCTGAGGCACAGACAGGAAACATCTTGACGTAGACCTGAGCAGAGGAGAGAGATATCCAAAACATTTCCAGCCTTAGGACTACTACCGTAATTCCACAACACTTTTCAGATGAGTCAGAAGTGTTTTATTTTTAGCTACCCCTTAGCTAGCCAGAACAACGAAAAAGCTTTTGAATATAAATAGCTGTGCCTCATTGGATATTAATTGGGCTTTTGTGCCACGTCTATTTTAAGCCTACATTGCTAATTACCGCTTTACTAGCTGTCGCACTGAGCAAATTGCGCCCCTAAAGCTCTCAGCAGATGCTTGGAACGGGGCGCGAATCATACATAAGAGCGTACATGCCGACTGTGAAAAGCTGCGTGCGGTAGAGTTCGTGCACACACACACACACACACACACACACACAGCATATGTAAATATATACATGTTAGCACGGTGCACCAAGCCTTATTAAATGCTAAGTAACGGAGAGACAGCCGAACTTTGAAAGGCAGGCGAGAGTCGCCCAGCTGCTCCATGCCTCCAGCCTGCCTTCCCACCACTGTGACACCAGCGAGAGGAGACATCCGCAGTTCTAATTAACACTTTATACGGGGATGAATAATGGCAGCCGCCGGCCCGCTCGCCTACAAACGCCGAACAAAGGCAGTTCTCCTGCTCCGCTAATTACACTGTACACCCGCACCTTTTTCCTTCTATGGGATTGCGCTGTTTTAAATTGGACCTGGAGTGGGGGATGTTTGCTGAAACATTATCCCAGGTCTACATCCGCACTTGAAAGCTGTGTGGCAATATGCATTCTTCATATGTTAGGCACGTCAATAATTGTGCGTTCTCACTAGATTCACAAACCTTTGTTTTTGTGTATATTTTTGTGGGTTGTTGTGTAAAAAAAAAAAGAATAAAAGGCTATGCAGCTTTTATTTAATAGCAGTTATCACACCTTTTTTAAGGTTTAATATAGTACGCTACGCTTATCTTCGCCAAACCTCAGAGAAAATACGTGTTCTTGACGCCAGGGATCATATCAGGGATTACAGTTTTATTTTGTCCCCCTGAAAAACTAGGTTGAGTATTTGTTCTATCCAGGCAAACCCAGGACGTTGTGATTGTGTTGGAGTCATCTGCTGACTGAGGAGCTTTGCAGTGCGTCTAAAAATAGAACCTACCTCCAGTGTTAACAATATAAGCCACATACCCCCCACTGTGTGTGTGCGGTGTGCCTTGTTGCCACCATCTTGCCACTTCTGTGGTTTTTATCTGCCCAATAACATGCCAATAGCCCTGACAGAAGATTATGGGGGAAATGTTAAACTTTAAAATAATGTATACTTGTTTATTATTTAAATATATCGTTTACAATCTACTGCATTGCTTGCCCATAAGCTGAGTAACTTTAATAAGAGGTAAACACTAGTCTGCTATAGAGCCTTGCTTCAAGCTAAACTGCCACGTCAGCAGGAGGGGTGATATTGTGACCTTTATCGCTGCTGTCTTGCCTCCAGGCAGTTACTAGGAAGACCCTATCTAAATGAATGGGGGGAGAGTATGCAATCGCAAGCTAAATCTGATATATTTGATCTGATTTTGGTGTTTGGTGACTTTTCCCAAAAATAGGTTTGTTTTTTCCCCATAGTTGCTCATGCTAGTAGAAGTATATTCTACTGCGCATGTTGGCTTGGCCTAATGGGTCAAGGTTTGGCTGTTAATGAAGCAGACAGTTGGCTCTTTTCCTCCAACTTCCATATTTGCTATTATGGAATTATCTAATACACATTTAGTCAAATTCACCAACTATCTCCTCGCAGTCCTCTAGTTTACCATTCTTTATGCATTCTGGAAAAAAATAAAACTTTAATACGAACATAAACAAAGTGGTGCAGGGCGCACGCAGCAACGGCACATTCTCAATGCATTTCCAGTGTGTGGGGTGGAGCTTCTGAGTGAGCAGTTATGTCCTCGACCATGACTTACTATACCATTTTTATAACTAACGGTGTGTGAGCCTAGGTACGGGAGGGTGAACTACGTCCTCGCCAGGAGGCTGGAGCTTCTCCGAGAGGTGGGCCGTCTCCAGGAGAGCCTTGACGTCCCCGGAGACGTTTCCTACACCTGTGAGACCGCCGGCCATTTTTACCTCTATCAGGTAAAAAGGCTTTTGCCGCGTGTGTGTGTGTGTGTGTGTGTGTGTGTGTAACTAAAAGCTTTTATTTATTTCATACCTTCACACAAAAGCAGGTCAAGGTTGGTGCCGTTTGTGTCCATGTGAAAATTGTGCTTGTGAAGACCTTTGAGACTGATGTGATAACGGGCTGTATAAATAAAATAGAATTGTCTTGAAGAGTGCATCCTCTCCAAATTAGTATTTTGCGTCGCTTAATGTTTCAGCTCTCGTCTCAGCCACCCTTCGTCCTGCTGAAATAGAGGTCACCAGTTTGTCTTTTGGGAGAGATCCATGAAATGGTATCTCTCCCCCCACATTCAACCAGCTGCCCACTGTGCCTGGCAGCACCCTGACTAGCCTTGACGGTTCAGTGTGTCTGGACACGGCTAACGATTCACGGTATGCTGCTAACAGTGCACTGTGGATGGACACCCAGAAGGCTGCATGCACTCGGGGGGAGGCGTTTGTCAGGTTCTATCAGCGCAGATCTATTCAATGCTGATCGCATCCTGACATCACTTGACGCCTCCTTTCCGCAGTCTTTACCTCTTTGTTTTTTTTTTTGCCTAGACAGCAGAATACCCAGATGTGATCCCTTTGTGTTGATTCCAGTCACCTAATTATCGCCCTCCGCTCCGGGAAGAGGGAAAACATGCCGCTGCAGACAATGACTTGCTTGCAGTGCTGCTCTCTTCATTAGAAGGGCCCTAAAATAGATGTCTGCGGCAGGGGGAGCGGTGGGCGTGGCTGCCATCCCCGCTGTTCCTGGTAGCGTTTGCCACGAAGCGTAGCGTTTGTCACCGAGGCAATCAATCCGTCACTATGGCAATCAGTCACCAAGGTGACAGCACATCACGGTTTGCCTCCGGTTCGCAGGGACCGTTTCATTTTGACGGCTAATGTGAGAATTACAGTAGCAGGTATTCCAGTTTTACAGGTGTATTCCTTGGTTTGTGTCTGTAGTTTGCATTGTTGTGCAAACAGTTACAAATGCCCCTCCCACACCAGAGTGTTTCATGCTCTGTACCGCTCCTTCCACGCCAAACTCGTACTCTTCGTTACAGCTCCCCGCTGTTTCCCATCATGAACAGCATTAATGTGGGATCACTGTTACAATATCGGTTCCACCTTTAATTGCACCTCATATCAATGCAAACACTCTACAGTTCCTTACCAGGTTAATCTGATAAGGAACAGTCTAGCCATGTGAGCACTAGTTGTGTGGCGTCTCCGCTGCTGCACATGTTGTGTGTTTATTTGTCAGTGTGATTGATAGCTAAATGTATGTAGGAAGGACCTGCTTGTTGGCCGTAATGAGCAGATGCTAGCATGCATTTGTGACACCAATTAAACCAAGGCGCCCTGCAGCCCTCTGTTTTCATCTTGCTGCTTTTAAAGCGCTATTCACAGGGGTATTTATAGAGCTCGGTGCCACTGCAGTAAGGGAAATGGCTACAGGCGAATTGAAAGTATGTGTGGGTTTCCAGCTATTAGAAAGGAGACGTTCAGAATTAGTGATGCACCGATCTGTTGGTTTTTTTTGTTTCTTTTTTCATTGTCGATCTTAAATCCGCAAAATCTATCAATGCAATTTTATACTATTTATATATATTATTAATGAATTTAAGATAAATTTGCATTAATTCAGGTTAACGCATAAAATCAAGAAAAGGGCAAATTAACGGTGAATTGACAGCCATTTAATTGACAACAAAGATCGGTCTTTCATTTCGGCTGTTGGAAAGGCAAGTCGGACTACCACTGATCTCGTATTTTCAGTGGAGATCGGCCGATCTCCTGCCGAGCGGTCGGTGCATCCCTATTCAGAATGTCAGCACTGAAAAGCCAGGCTCCTAAACCTGGGATCTGTGCCCCCCCCCCCCAGGTCATGTCTCGCTGGGAGGAGTACATGAGCAAGGTCAGGCCCAAGCAGGCCGTCGTGCAGGTGGAGGTGGAATCCATCGCGGCACATTTCCCCTTCCACAAGTATTTCTCCAACGCCCCCCAGCCTGTGTTCAAGGGCCGCTCTTACGAGGAGGACATGGACATCGCAGAGGGCTGCTACCGCCACATCAGGAAGATCTTCACCCAGCTGGAGGTGAGCAGGTCACAAACACACGCAGGGTTCTGACGCCAATTTACAGCCGGTCTGAGGGAAACGGTTCTCCATCTTGTGTGTGTGTGTTGCGTGCGTGCGTGCGTGCGTGCGTGACCTTTGACTGTGCACGTCAACTCAGACACACAAATGCTGCATCAGCGGTTTCTGGTGTTGACCACAGATCATTAGCCAGCTGTGCATACTCAGTGTAGCCTGGTTTTTTTTGCACACACAAGTGTCACTGCCAACTCCCAACCCATCCACCACAGTGACAGGTTGTTTTGGCTGAGCTGTGATTGGTCAGACACAGCCTCTCTGTCTTATCTGGGGGCGTGCAGTGCATTAGCATCGACAGATGTCCCTGTGCTGCAGCTGTTGCTCTATAAACACTAGGGCGTCTAACGAACACATTTCATCCCAAGTGTATAGCGTTTATGAAACATGTTACAGGCATTCACGTGTTTATTTCGTATCTTTATTCTTATTTATCTAGCCTTTATTTATTGGGCTACTTTATTATCATGCAATTGCAAATGCCAACATTTCTGCAAAACTGTAAATACATTTTATATTATACCTTTTGGTATTTAATTTTATTGGATGGATCTTCGTCTGGCCACCTGCTGGTTCGCTAGGATGTCTGCGCTTGATTGTTTGTTGATAAATGAAGAACATTACGAGAGATACTTGCAGTTGATTTTGGCAGCGTTTTGAGAATTGTGCAAGAATGTGCTAAAATAGGAAAGTAAGCCTGTCCCTACCAATCGGTCATTGTGATTGGTGGGGACAAGCAGCTAGCCTGGCTCCGCCCCATTATTGGTCTCAACTCAATTTATTTAGTTGAGATTACAGTCTACAATCCCTATTTGCACAGCGTCCCCTGCTGGCGGCCCAATCAGCGTGGGTTAACAAGATAACGTTGAAGTCAAGCGGGTTTCCAAATGGTGGTAGAGCTAGATGAGGTGATCAAAACAATTGTAGCAGCGCCCATAGGTTCAGCCGCTGCCCAATAGTTTAGAAATCAACCAGAGGTTTACGCTTAGTAGGAGGAAATGACTGAACACTTCCCAATGCATGGCCACACCTATTCACAAAGTGAATATGGTCTAGTTCAGAGGTCTTCAACGTTTTCTTCAACATCAAGGACCCCTTGGCTGATAGAATCGGCACAGAGACCCCCTATCACATATGGTATAAAATATTTGGTTGCTGGGCCAACAATGTATAGGGCGGCATAGTGCCATGTATAAGAGTAGGCCACTAAATCCATTAAAATAATTGTTAATGTATATGTTAATTTATATTTTCATTTAATTTCATTTACGCTTTTGGACGAAAAACAGTACCTCTGAAGACCCCCTAGGGGTCCCGGATCCCCTGTTGAAGACCTCTGCTCTAGTTACACCAGGCTAACAAGCAGGCACTGGTTAAATCTGACGTAGGGCTTGCTTAGATTCTCAAGGGAATGTGCTTACTCTTGCTTGATTCTCCAAAGTGTACCTCTATAAAAACATATAGTTTATCCCTCAAATTCTCACTTAGTTTTAAGTGTTTCTTTCTTATTGCTGTTGGTGTCATATGTCTGTATATAGCGCTAACGATAGTTTTTTATGGGATCACCATTCACCACAAAGGCCTTTGAGCAGCAATAAACGTCCTGTCTGCAGGTAAAGTCCCTACCCCAGTATTGACCTTGATGCATCTCACCGGGTCACATGCAGACTAAAGAGGCCAGTGTCTCTCTGCCCCACCCGTGCTGCAGCGAGCTACGTATGGCCGTTATGAGACACCGCTGTCCCCCGGGGAGATGGAGGCGTGGGGGGAGGCGATGTGCTGCAGAATTCTGCTATCCTGCACCACGTTTAGTTTTTTTCCTCTTCCGAGGTGTTTCTGAATGGCGTCCCCATCATATTATCACGAGGACGTATTGGCTGTCCACGACTGACGGCGTGGACCAGTGCGGACATCCTCCTGTTCCAGCTTCCGTCCTGTTGCGGTCACCGACCCGACCGCCTCTGCTCTGTGCATTATCCATAGGGCCGTATATAATCGAAACCTTCCAGCTATTGAATGAAATGAAGCTCATTTCACCCTTTAACATTCCTGGAGCCACGAGGTTCAAAATAGCACCACCCCAATCAATATTCTGTTTTCATCGGTTTGGTATAATGCTAAAATAGTAGCGCATCTAATATTTATGCCCACGGGGGTCCTCCGAGACCTCTTGCCCCCTCTCGCACGGCCATTGTCTGTAACCCGAAAATAGAACGCATGCCCCTCTTACCCCCCCTCCCCCAAGAGCTTTTTGAAAAACTGAACCTAATCTCACATTCCTTATTGTGAAGCCGCGTAAGTGTATCTGTGCAGAAGGCCACTATTGAGCGGTAATGTACACCCACCGTGATCTTCACCTGAGGTCCCCCCAGGGGATTTTGGGGCACTTGTGTGATGTCCAATGAGAGACCTCTGCAGAGCGGTTGGGCTAATGATTGGAAGACGGAAAGTACTCTGGCTTCCTGGTATTATGGGGTTTCCTTTCATGACCCCCCTTTTATTTTGGAGTCACACTGCATCTAAAAAACAATCCTCCAAGATCACCCACTTCAATAATGATAAACACCATTAATTCAGGTGTTTAATAATAAATTAAAAATTTAAAATGTTTTTAAGCGGATCTGTGAACGTGTTTCATTTCCCCTCAAAACATTTTATTTTTTATTATTTAACTGACGTTGATGTATATGTTGTCTTACTCTGAATATTAACCTTTTTTTTATTGTCTCTAAAGGTTTGTATGATTACTGTATCCTACCTTAGATTCTATTCTTATCCATCATCTTTTGGGGAGTGACAAACATAATTATCTACAACATACTTGAGAAATAGCCTTGGTAAATGCCATGAAAGTTCACACTGTGACCCCACTCCCCTGAGAACAGGGGAAAACATGTTGTCACAAACACTTAACTGTATCCATAAATACAAATTCATCTAACCAAATGTTTTATAGCTGTAATTGAATGTGGCCGATTTCTATTAATGGTAGTTGTTTTCTTTTATGTTCTGTCAGCCTTCTGAGTTGTGTTGCAAGATGTTCATGTAGTGCTCAGTGGGTAACTGCCCAAGTCTCATGCCCCTCAACAGGAGTTTAAACGTTTGGTGATTTTGCCCCAAAATAGGTTTTCTAAAGCCACTTTTCCCACTGGTACATGTACAGCCATTGGCTTGCATTGCAACCACACTATTGCAATAATATAGTTTTGGCAGACATTTGGCTCTTTTCCTCCAACCACCATATTTGCCCTTTCTTCTTCTCCCATAGAGTTCTGTTAGAAAATGTTAAAGCGCTCTTTATCTTCTGTATAACTTCTCTGGTGTCCCTTGACAGGAGTTCCGGGCCTTTGAGCTGCTCAGAAGTGGGCTGGATCGCTCCAAGTACCTGCTTGTGAAGGAAGCCAAAATCATTGCCATGACGTGTACACACGCTGCGCTTAAACGCCACGACCTGGTGGAGCTGGGATTCAAAGTAGGGCAGCATGGTGTTGTGCCAAAAACAGTCTCCCTGTCAGTATCTGCCCCCATTCTCATTTCACTGCTCTTAGTATAGTTAAACTAATTTGTGTCCTTTTAAAGACTACAGTAGAAAGCATTACGTATCTTTCTTCCTGTGGGTAACGTTTGTTATTGACCAAACAATACTCTGATGGGCATTTTTAGGCAAAAATATGTATTCTAAAACATATTTTGGGTCCCAGGAGTGCAGACCACTGAGCATAAGTGCCTCCCTTGTGTAGAAACAGCAGTTCTTTCTTAATATGCAGAAAAGGTCATTCTTTCTACTCTTGTATGAAGAGCAGCTAAACGGGGGACAGATATCGGCAGGGGAAACATTTTTGGCCTGAACATGGCACAATGTGTTCACTCTCACAGTTGACGGCTGCCTATTGAAATGTTTTGCTTTTTGTCTTTCCTCATCAGTACGACAACATCCTGATGGAAGAAGCTGCTCAGATTCTGGAGATTGAGACTTTCATCCCGCTCCTCCTACAGGTATAGCCCAACCCTAGGCATGTTTGTCTTAAGTCTTGAGAGCAGACTAAAAACTAAAATCCACAATAGAGGTGGGAAATCAGGATTCTCGCTGCCCTTCCTAATTCTAGGGCTCAACTTCCGGTTCTGAGTAATGGGTCTTCAGTGTTTGTCTAGAATGGTCTGAGATGGTAGAGATGGTATTCTAATAGGGCTGGCCCCAAATATTTGATTATTCTGATATTCGTTCATTGAGTATGTATTTGATATAAATATTGGGATTCGAGTATTGTTTTTTCCACATTATGCATGTATGTTTTCCCATTAATCCCTACTGTCTCCATATAAACCCACATGTTGAAATGTAATTGCCTGCCCTACACTGTGTCATCAACACAATTGATTGCAATTGGCTCTGTTTGTAAGAGAGTGAGGCTATTAATTCAACACACCCTCTTATTGGCTAATACAGGAGGTATATGCTATTTGACAGCTCTGACTGGTTAAATTGACGTGTCAATCAAAGTGGCCATTTTGAGCGCATGGCTGTGTTTATATGTGCTCACTGCAGCTAGGAATCGAAGGTTACGTCTGTTATAGTTGAGTGTTTTTAATGGTTTAAAAAAAAAAAAAAAGTATTCGAATACTCGTTCGGAAATACCAGCAAGTATTCGAATCCTGTAAAATGGTATTCGGGACAGCCCTATATTCTAAAGATCTAGGCCTAATGTCTATTTACACACCAGGACCATTCATCTTATCAGCCTGTTTAACCACCGCAGCTGAGCCTTCCTGTGCTGTCGGGGCCTCTGGCCTATGTTGTGCGTCATAACAGCAACACTGTACACCCCCTTCCCCACCCTCCTTATCAGTGATTGAATCAGCCCTTGACTTATGATGGCCGCTATCTCAGGTTTGTCTGGGGTCGAGCCCCAATTAAACAACATCTAATTAGCCGCAGCGGGAAGCAGCCATGGGTGAAACACAGTGCAGGCCACGCCACGCTTTGCTGCTGCTGCTTTAGACTGCCATTGTGTGCTCACATCGACGTACAATGGCACACGCAGTGCTGATGTAGCGGCAAATACCTATGTTAATTAACCGATGTTAAAGGTGTAGTCTACCTGGAGGTTGTCCCCGGCGCTGCACAGCGGCTGCCCCAATGCTCCCTTGACTCTAGGGATGGGTTAAATGCAGAGAACAAATTTCGCTACGTGTATGTGACAATAAAAGCACCTTCACCTTTGCCCTTTGCTTTGCAATGCGTTTCAATGTGAGGGGCGGAGCTTCTGAAGGCCCTATAGCATTTAAGTGAGAGGCTTTTTTTGTTTTGATTTTTTTTTTGATTAGCAGGTCATTCATGATAATGACAGACGCTGCTTTTAATTAACCACTTTGGTGAATTGAACTGCAAGGTTTGTTCTTTACGGGCGATGGCCTTGAAGTCTGCGATGGTCTAGTAGAAAGTGGGTGGATATTGTTTGATCCGATGTTGCGAACGTCTCTTGTAAGAATCAAAGGCTCTTCCCATTATCCAAAACACACCTAAACTATGCACGTATGCAAGCTTATATCTGCTCTTATATTGCTCTTACAGTGTTAAGAGTTTGACAGAAGCAATGTACTGTTGCTGCCTTGCCATTGGCTGGTGGGAATGACAGTTGGTAATTGATCTGTATAACCCTACAACCCACTCCCCTATCCCCCGCACGTAGAACCCTGAGGACGGCTACAGCCGGCTGAAGCGCTGGATCATGATCGGGGACCACCACCAGCTGCCTCCCGTCATCAAGAACATGGCCTTCCAGAAGTACTCCAACATGGAGCAGTCGCTCTTTACCCGCTTTGTGCGCCTCGGTGTGCCCACTGTCGACCTGGACGCCCAGGGACGCGCACGTGCCAGGTGAGGTCTCACGCTGGCAGCCCCTGATATGAACCAACTTTTTTTTTTCCCCTCTGGTTAATTTTGAAGTGTCAGCCGTATTAGTTAGAGCTGCTTAGTCTAGCAACATTGGAACTGACCTGCCTTTAAAGTGTGAGCTCTTAGTCCAGCAGCATTCTGACTGACCTGCCTTTAAAGTGTGAGCTCTTAGTCCAGCAGCATTCTCACTGACCCTGCCTTTAAAGTATGAGCTCTTAGTCCAGCAGCATTCTGACTGACCCTGCCTTTAAAGTGTGAGCTCTTAGTCCAGCAGCATTCTGACTGACCCTGCCTTTAAAGTATGAGCTCTTAGTCCAGCAGCATTCTGACTGACCCTGCCTTTAAAGTGTGAGCTCTTAGTCCAGCAGAATTCTGACTGACCCTGCCTTTAAAGTATGAGCTCTTAGTCCAGCAGCATTCTGACTGACCTGACCCTTCTCGTCACCTAGCTTGTGTAATCTGTACAACTGGCGTTACAAGCAGCTGGGGAACCTGCCTCACGTACAGCAGCTACCCCAGTTCCAGGTGCCCAACCCCGGGCTGACCTTTGACTTCCAGCTGGTCAACGTGGAAGACTTCAATGGCGTCGGGGAGTCTGAGCCCAACCCGTACTTCTATCAGGTTAATAACACATAAACACACCACTCACTCAAACATACGAGCAATATGAAACCATCACATGTAGTGTGATGTGGGCGACAGTGGGTAGAGCGGGGTGTCTGCTGGTCAGAACCACGCTAATAATCCTCACCAAGATTCGACGTGTCCTTGAGCAAGGCACCTCCCGGTTGTCAGGTTGAGCCTTTCCTGGCTGACGCCACCATCGGTGTATGAGTGTGTGTGTGACTGTGAGGCTATTACTGTACAGCACTTTGAGAAGGTTAGAAAAGCGCCATACAAATGCAGTCCATTTAGGTTATAGTCAATGCTGTGCTTGTATGGGCTTTTTCCAACAAATGTACCTCGCTCTCCTACATGGGCGCACACAGGTGACCTCCCATGTTGTTCCTCTGTAGCAGAGGACCGCATTCTGTGCCTCGTTTATTTTTCAACTGTAATGGTGTTGCGACCCATCCAAATCATTGCAATAGCTTGCGGAATGTGCCGCTAATGTTGGCTGTTCCCTTTTCAAGCTGTGAGCAGCCACGATGTCCTCTCATTACATTCTTGAGGCACTTAACTTGTTGCCCTGGTAGACGACCAGTCACAGTATCCCAATTTACACTCTGAACAACAGAGCCACTACAGCCTAGTGAAATGTGCAGCGTGCGATTAATCTAGGGTGAGGGTACGGAAATAAGCATTTATTTTAAACGCATATAAAATATTGTTTTGCAGTGAACATTTATCGCTCTTTAAAGAAAAGTAAAGCCCTGTGGCAGACCGAGACCCCGGTGGAATGTGTCTACTGCAGTGAGGTTCTTCCAGTGTCCACACCAGTATCGCTGCACACGGTCACTGCTGTGAAGCCCGTCATTGTTCTTAAACGCGGACCACGTGCGTTCGCTCCCGAGGCTGCACGTCACACGGGCCTCTCCCCCACTTGCCTGTTGCCATTTCAGGGCACATCCAGCGAGCGCGCACACACACACACACACACACAGACTCTTCCCTGGGATGGAGAGCAGATAAATTGGACACTAGAGAAGCAATCGTGTCCAGCAGACGGTGAATACCTGTCACAGCTGCACCAATATCGCCCTCACCCCTGCAATGCACACACACACACTTGCGAGCACATTATACACACACACACACACACGCGAGCAGCACATTATACACGTGAGCACATTATACACACACACACACACGCGAGCAGCACATTATACACACACACACATGCGAGCACATTATACACACGTGAGCACATTATACACTCACACACACACACACTCATTACTGCTATGCTGCAGGCCGGGGCTCTTCACAGTGCTCCAGCAACAGGAGACAGCCAGCAGCAATCCATCCCCGCCTCTGTGGCTCATTTGCTAAAGCACATTATACGTCCACCTTCACTCCGCTATGCTGCTTCGTAAGTTCCCCCCAACCATCACAAATGGATCATTAAGACTAAATTGTCTCCCTCCCCAAGCACATATCTGCCTGTTTCCTAGGCTTCCCCCAGACTACAGGGTTGATAGTGAGTTGAATTAAAAGTAGTGATGGTGGTATATCCACACAGACCGGCAGCAAATACAACTTAATTTATAGTATGTGCAAAATAAAGATCTCATTTTCTTTACATATAATATATTGTGTATAAAAATAAATGTAATATAAGTAATAGTATATGTAATGTATAAGTATACATTTTTTAAATGGTGAGAAACTGCTGCAGTGGTCTCTAAATTTCTTCCCACAGCTTTGAATGAGTCAAAGTAAATATATTTGTAAGTAGGGGTAAAAAGGCATCACTCTAGGACGGTATGTCTTACAAACCTCCCCGTGTCTGTAGACGAGACTGTCTCCACTCTTGTTGCCCCCAGACCTCACATAGCCCCCCCCCCCAGGTCGCTGAGCTGCATTGTCGTGGTTACCATATATTCTCTCCCCCCCTCTCTCTTCTTCCCCTCTGTCAGGGCGCCAGATCACATTCATGTTAAATGCCGCCGTGCGACACGCTGCATGCAGTGGCTGTGTTGAGCATAGCGACGCTGCCAACTGCCTACTCTGGGGTGGCCACATGGCGTTAGCATGCGTGTTCCTGCGCGCCAATCAAATCCACTCTTTAGATACCCACCCCTGTGGCACACTTCTGTTGGGGATAGGTTGCCTTCCTCCCCGACCAGGTAATGGAGAATGGAGGGGGG
Source organism: Typhlichthys eigenmanni (assembly GCA_027564635.1). Lineage (NCBI taxonomy): Eukaryota > Metazoa > Chordata > Actinopteri > Percopsiformes > Amblyopsidae > Typhlichthys > Typhlichthys eigenmanni. The sequence continues at coordinate 8,181 of JAODUK010009747.1, read as the reverse complement.
GCTGCACTGGGGTTTGATGTGGTAAAGCCCAGCCTCTGAATTATTCCAAAAGCCCAGATGAGAGGCTATGGTCTAACGCTCAGTTGAAGCTGGGTGTGAATAATGCATTAGTTTCTTGGCTTGTTCATAATTTTACTTTAAAAAAAATGTAAACAGGATCACTGTGTGTTTCAGTATGAAGAGATTGATGTTTTGTGAGAGGGCTTGCAAATAGGACTGCATAAAGATTACTTTTCTTTGAGTTTCAACTTATATTTAGGTTTGGTTATATTTGCTCAAAAAAAAGTCTTGCAATATTTATGCTGATATTAATTATTTTTATTGTTAATTCCATTACTTCTGTCCTGTTATGTTTCCACAAAATATATTTAGGATTAAGCAGGCTGAAGATTATTTATGTTTTTGAGCGCTAAAATGAATTTGTTACTATCCGGAAACGATAAACATCACTAAATATAAGCGTTTGTTCTTGTATATTTAAATGCCAGTGGTAATGCATTGCAGGAGAGTAATGTAATACTGCGCAAGAGCCAGTCTGCCAGACTCTTAAATGCTGCTCAGTTATCAGTCTACAAACGACATGATGGATATCAAAGCTATCGCAGATAAGGCATGCCCTCTGACTGGACATGTCCTAGCTGATTGTCACCTAGTGCCATCGTCAAGCTTTGTATAAGGCTGTTCATTCCAACCTGAATCAGATTGAGTGGGCTTTTATCTTGCAGAGAAGACAAGCACTTGACAGGTGAGGAAAATAGATGGCGGAGGGGGGGAGTGGTGCACAAAGTGAAAAGTCTAGAGGTTGAGAAGGGTTGGGTGTCAATCCTGTGTGTCAATCAGGGCTAGATGAGGTGTGCCGTGTCAGTGTTTGACTGAATCTACTTATCTGTGCTCTTCTTAAGGGTTTCTTCTGATGATGATGCGTGTCAGGCTCTCACTGGTCTTAATCAGTCAGTGTAGACCAATCTGATCTTGGTTGTCAGGCTCTGGCCCCGCTATAGACTTAACAGGATTTCACAGTAGAATTTAACAGTAGAATTTAACAGTAGAATTTTTCACTTAAGACACAAAAAAAAAACATTTCACAGAAGAAATGACTGAAAACATAATATAGACTTATGGGATCAGCTTGGGCGTGCTGTTCGTGCCAGAGTGACCAACACAACCACGTTTGCTGACTTGTGACAAATGCTGGTTGAAGAATGGGATGCCATGCCACAGCAGTGTGTGACCAGGCTGGTGACCAGCATGAGGAGGAGGTGCCAGGCTGTTGTGGCTGTGTATGGTTCTTCCACACGCTACTGACGCTCCTGTTTGTTAAATTAATAAAATGTTAAATTGCCAATATGTCTTGTTTCTTCAGACTTATATCGTCCAATCAAGAGTCAGAAGCAAAGAAAAGCTGTTTGGCATTGTCAGCAGATTTGGCAATTTTTTCATGGGTGCAACCCACATACTCAGCTCTGCTGCTCATCCCACAAATGCACATTCCTTACAAATGTAACACCATGTAAAAGTAAAATAACCAGGCTTTCCAGTGGTATAAGACGTATTGCCAAGAAGCATTGTTACAACAAAGAAATAATCTACCAAACACACATTTCCTTGCTTTTTGTGTTCTGATTATTAGAGAATAATTAACATTTACAGCATTCGGCAGACATTTTCATCCAAAGCGACTTCTAGTACATGTAGTACATTTGTCAATAATTTGACAGGCCATGCACAAGCAATTGTAAGCAAACAATATTCTATTAGAATAATTACATCAATAATTGACAGGCTACTACCATGTCCCTAAATCAACATATAACTTATCTGTATAAGAGCATAGAGAAGGTCAAAGGGCATTCCAGGAAGACACTTAGCCTGTCTCTTCTCCCTCCCGACGTAGAATCTGGCGGAGGCGGAGTACTCCGTGGCCCTCTTCATGTACATGCGCCTGCTTGGTTACCCGGCCGACCGCATCAGCATCCTCACCACCTACAACGGGCAGAAGCACCTGATCAGGGACGTCATCAACCAGCGGTGTGCCGGCAACGCCTTCTTCTCCCAGCCCAACAAGGTGACAGCACACGGACGGCTTATCTGGTCTGATCATCATCACCTGGTCCTGTGAAATTGTTTTATTGCGTAGAGATGTGCGTTTTTGTTTCCAAGAATCACAAAGTGATGTTAATCAAAAGTGTTTTTTCTGATCATTTGATCTGATGATCACCTGGTCCTGTGAAATGATTTTTCTTGAGTAGAGATCTGCGTTTGTTTCCAAGAATCACAAAGTGATAATCAAAAGTGTTTTTTATGATAATCACCTGGTTATCTATCTATGCATGCTTTATTTTATAACTCTGCATACGATACAATGAAATTAGGAGTGCATCTCCTATTTGGTGCATTTTATAAATAGTTAAACACAGTACAATAAAACTGGTCCTGCCTAGTAATCAATAATGTAAAATACATAACACACTAGGATGTCATTATTAAGATGACTAATGTGTATTGCGTAAGAATAAATGATGTAGTAAAATGCATGTGTAATATAACTAAAACATATTTTAAGATCAATTAATTAATGATTAACTGTGAATAGGTTATCTTGCGTAGAGATGTGCATTGTTTCTGGCCGTTAAATTACAAGACTCAAGAAGTATGTTTCTTTCAAAGGACACAATTGTATCACAACTGTACCACAACCCCCCTCCCTCCCCCAACTCACTCACACACGTAGACACATACTACAAAAGACTACTCCCCCGATGTGAACGCACCTCAATGTGAACGCACCTCGTGAATGCACTAGGACACCCAGGGAATGGACGTCCGGTTAGCCACGTTCCTTACGCATTCCTGTCAATACAATCTTTTGAGGTGTGTGCGCGGTCTCATCTGCATCCAGCTTACTGTACCGCATGCCCATCTCTACGCCCTCTCCTCTCCTCTGTCAGCAGTGCGCCGGGCGTCACGGTCTTGCCCCTGCCCTCTCCTCTCTTCGCACCGTGAGAGCGGCTTAGCGGCAAGCCTCGGCGTTCTGCGCTCCTTCCCTGCGGTTCTGTCTCGCAGTCATTAGCCATATTCAGCGCTGCCTGCTGAGGGTACAGTTGGAGGAGCTCTTATGGGGGTTGGGGGGGGGGAGGGGTGGTGTGGAGAAGGTCACAGCAGCTGGAGAGAGTTGGTCCACAGTGCGTCTGACAGGGTCCAGTAATGGCTGAGTCACAGCTAATGCCAGCAGCTGGCCCTACAAGTGTTAAACGGAGAGAAACTAGACTAAACTAGACCCGCATGGATGCTCTTATCTCACAGTTCTCATGTTTAAAACATCATCATAGAGATTCAACGGAAAAGCAACGTGTTAGTGCTACATTTGACAAGTTGATTTTCAATTATTACTTTCTGCCCCCGCAACCAGGGTGGTCTCCCGGGCCCGATGCTAGGGGTGTCAGGGGTTAATTACTCCGGTGGTGATAGAATTTGCAGCTGGTGTGATAAAGTTAATGGCTCGTTGAGCACAGGGCGCCGTCCAGAGTCCATTTGAGGAGGATTTGCTGCTTCTATCTCTCTCTCTCTCTCACTCTGTATCTCTATCTCTCAATCTCTCTCTCTGTCTCCTCTCTCCCTTTGCCCCCCTCTCTTTCTTGAAGAGCCGCGGCCAATAGAACAAGCAAGGCAAACAAGAGGTTATCGTTGGTCTGTAAAGTGTGTCAGACCCACAGAGTGTCTCGTGGAAAACAGAACAGTTGGCTAATCCGTTGTCTGCCCGCTCCGTGCACAATGGCCACAAATAAGACATGGCAGAGGAGCGAGAGAGGGCGCCATGCCAGAGATTTATTTATTATTTATTTTTAACGGAGGATGCCTGACAAGACACATTGTTCCACTTTCTGAGTCAGATGGCTCTCATTAGCCAGACCAAGTCTTGTGCACACCCACACACACTCTCTTTAAACGTTCTGATGATATTGTGCAATATAGTATGCGCCAGTGTGTCTTTGTGCGCTGCTGTCCACAGACATGCGTCTGCCGCATTGATGTGCCCTCCCTGGCAGACTTCACATGAACAACTAAACGCCATGCAAATTACCATGCCCCCCCTGTAGACGCTCTATCTATCAGTCTCTCCCTCGCTCTCCGTGGGCTAAGAATACACTCCGTTTCTGTTTTTTCCACACATACCTCTCTCTTCTGGAAAAACGAGCTGCACTGCTGTGGCTTAAACCATCTGGCGTATTTAAGCACCCATAGTCTACACATAAGGCTACACTGTGTGTGTGTGTGTGTATGTGGCGTTGGCAAACCTGTGCGTGTGACTTTAGCCCTCCGTCCAGAGGGGTCATTTAAGGCCACGCTGTGAACAAGAGGGCTTCTCCTGTAGTCCTCTCTTGGCTTGGAGAGACCTCGGCACCTCGCCCCATTGTATAGCGGCCATATTGTTGCCCCCGGTGCTGCACCTGTTCTGCATAGCAACAGGGAGACACAAATAAATACTGGTCCACTTCCCCGGGCCCTCAGCTCCCTTCTCTGTCTCTCTCTCTGTCTGTCTCTCTCTCTCTCTCTCTCTGTGTACATTGCCTTGCCGGGGGCCTAATAAGGCAGCTGTGACGGGCTAGGCCTCTGAAATGGAGCTGTGATGAACCAACCACAACAAGTAGCTTTTGAAACTATTGGACCAGCCTTTTAACCAGCCTGCCCTGTGACACCCACTTAACGTTGACGAAACACCACACTTGTCCACCCCCACTGGTCACCGATTGGCCTGCCATCCAGGCTGGCCAACGGGGTTTCCAAACAGGCTACAGCTCCCTCAGGGATGTCGCAAATGGGAAGCAAATGAAAATCGCTGATAAAATTGACATGCTTTTTACAGAGGAGCTAAGCTAGGGTGACCAGGTGGCTGCTGTTGGGCTTCTGAATAGAAGTGGTTATTGATCTGCACCACCAAACATCCAGGCCTTGGGTTCCTTGAGATAGCGGCCCTTCAGGCTACACCCAAACAGCTCAAAGTTTCAATGGGATTATACAGTGATACAGATCAAAGAGTTAATTCATATTAGCAGCTTAGTCCGATGACTTATCATGCAGAAAACACACATGCTCGTCCATGTTTCTCTGCAAAAAGATGGCCGGCATGGCTTTAGCCGTTGTGTGTTGAATAACACGTGTGCGTGTGCGTGTGCGTAGGTGACGACGGTGGACAGATTCCAGGGTCAGCAGAACGACTACATCATCCTGTCCCTGGTCCGCACCAAAGCCGTGGGACATTTGAGGTGAGCGCTTCCAACACATACGCCCACACACACACACACCACATAGATGGTTACCTAGAGGACCAGGCTCCTGTTCCAGGTTACCAAGCATAGTTGTTTGCATACGATCGGGGGCTAAAGACAGAGCTTTGCTACTTTTTAGTCGTTCCGGGTCAATAGGGGACTGTTGCCATGGTGATTGGGGTGAGAGCATCCCACTAAGAGCTGTGCTGGGATCAAAGGCACGCCATTGAGCAATATCACAGGCTTGAAGGTTTACCACACCGTAGCGGTGCGTTGGGTCCTTTTTCATCCGGCGGTGTCTCAGTGGTTCGCTCTTCTGCTTTCTCGTTGTCTGTTGGACCTCTTTCTCTCTCCTTATCCCTCCCCTCCCTCTCTCCTTTCCCTCCTAGTGTATTAATGCAGAAAGGCTTTTTTCATTCCACGCCTGCCCTGACATCCTGACAAGTGGGTTCCCTTTCTAATGCGCTTTACATTTGCATAACTGGCCGTCCCTTTCACTCAAGCTATCAGGCTGAGTTGTAGCATCAACCCCCCCCCCCCCACACACACACACGCACACACACCCATAACGGAGATAGACCTTTTATTGAGAATTATGCAAAATGAACCTCAGCCCGATAACGTGAATATGTTCCACCATGTAACCATGCACGGCCCCCTGTTAGCGAAGCGAAAACGTCCTCTGCAGAGCGCACGCCCCCTCCCACAAGATGAAGTCGTGAATTGATGGCGCTGGGTGAGTGCCACACGCGACAATTTACCTTCCTGGTCGCACCCATGACGGTGCTGGGGTTTTACGATGGCTCTTCCTCTGGCCGGCGCTGTACGCTACGCTGGCATTGTGTTCTCTGAAGCGGTGCACCTTGTGTTCTGAGTGTTAAATAGGCTGTGTGTTGATCTAGCAGCTAGAGTGTGTCCTAACCCTGGTCCTGGAAGACCACTGCCTTGCTCCACCACACCTGTCTCAAACAGGTCGTTATCAGGCTTCCTCAGAAATGGCTAATGAGCCGTTTGTTTGAATCAGGTGTGTTGATGCAGGTAGGGGTATCTACTGGTATTGATAACAGTCATAATAAAAATGTTAATATTGATATTGTGCTGAAAATACACATGATGATAATGTCTATACAATCCAGTGCCTCCTGTTAAGCCCGACGGACCCGCAACTTTAACTATAACGTGAGGTTTCTATGAATGAGACACGCGAACAAGGAAATCGGCAAACAAGCCTTCGTTCGTGCGCTGGGGGTTAGCTCCACTGTGACGTGTTGGTGTATTGAAGAAGCTAGAAAAGCTACTCATTCGTTCTGAGGAGGGGGGCCGAGTAGGGGTGCACGGTGATGGTGATTCATGAGGAGATTCCTGTGCCTGCCTCCGCTTGGCCCCACGCTGCGATCCCTCTGCCCCACTGGTGGGTGCGTTTCCCTCCCCCAAAATCCCTTTGCCTTGCTGTCGCTGGCAACCCGCTGCCGTGACAACCGCAGGGGACACTGCTTCACCGTATGACAAGCTGCTGATGTCATGTCCACACACACATATACACAGTCTCTTTCTCTCGCTCTCTCAAATGCGCACACACACTATTTTTTCAAACACACACATGCGCACACATACACGCACACACACAGTACAATACACGAGGATGAAATTAGAAAAGCAGTATGTGGTTTAATTGCTTTCAGAGGCCTACGTATCTGCTGTCTGACAAGTACAGGTCCCTCCGCAGCGCTCGCTCTCTCTCTCGCTCTCTCTCTCTCTCTCGCTCTCTCTCTCTCTCTCGCTCTCTCTCTCTCTCTTTCTCATATACACAGAGACGGGAGCACACTCTTTGACAGGTTATGTGATAAGCAGATCCAGACACACTGTGACACATACATGCACTCCCATATAGGGTCGTGCACGCGCGCACACACACAGAGTGAGAGTCTGTTCCTTGCCCCGGCATGTCACAGAACCGCCCAGATGGCCGTCTCACAACAAGGGCCGTGGCCGCAGGCCATCGTGCCTCCTGATTGGTTTACCCCCTACTGAAGCTCCGTGCTTATTGGTTATCTGTGGAAATGTGGTGCTTTGGGGTTCCGTTTGTTGTGCACATCTGACCTTAGCTTGAAACGTACACACACACACACGTGTGAGTGTACATGTAGTTGTATGTACAGTTTGTTTGTGTGTGTGTGTAGTTGTGTGTACAGTATGTGTGTGTGTAGTTGTCATGCCTAACCCACCGACGAAGACGACACAGTATTTGTGTGTACGCTGCGCGTCTTGTCATTTCTCAGCAAAACGATACACACACAATTGATGTTTCTAAATAAAGTGTGATATTATTGAACATTGTTTCATTTGCGTAAAGAAGCGAAGGCAATAGACTCGTTGCCATAATCCAACATCGTAGTGACGGGGGTAAATGCCATGAATGAGAACACATGCATTCTGTAAACCACTTTGTGTTGTGTTTTGACAACTATAAAAGGACTCAGTGGTTCTAATCTATTGTTGAGCTAAATGTGAAATGACATTTGTAGTTTTATTACAGTGGCAACGTATATGAGAGCTCATACATTTTACTTTATCTTTGATGGCAGTCTCAGCATACGCTATGAGGTTGATATACTGAGCTTTTAATAACAGGTAATGTACTTAAGGCTACATAAACAGTTAGAGCGTCATTTAAGTACATGTGAATATTTAAAAAAAATTATATAATATACATATAAACACATATACAAAATATATATTAAAATATATAACTTTCGCCTCGTGGTATCGAAATGAGTATCGACCATCGTGGAATTTCACTGGTATTGGTATTGACTACAACATTTCTGGTATCGTGACATTAGGGGTGCACGATATTGATCAAATGTGATATTGCGATATTTATCATGAAAATTGCAATATCGATATTAATTTC
>JAODUK010009737.1:0-30096 GCA_027564635.1 Typhlichthys eigenmanni | reverse complement strand
CCCCCCCCCCAGGATAGTCGACCTACGGTGGTTAACTTTTACATAATGTTGCTGTAAAGAATATTTGCCCAAGATGCCTTTATGCCATGTCTGTCCTTTCTCACTGCAATTCTGCTGAATGGTCCAATTGTAATGTATAATATAAATGCATGTATTATTGTTAATGTCTTTACACAGTTTACCATGCCATGGCATGTCTGTTAATTTTCCTCCTGTGTGGACTGTGTCCACATTACCAGTCAGATAATATACATATAATAATAATAGAATAAACACAAACTCAGTCTGCGGACATGACATAATTCAGAATTTTATTCATGTAGAAGCATGACAATACATCAGAATAATTAGTCTTTCTTCAATCAACAGTTGTGCAAGAGTATTAGTTCACAATTACAATTAGAGGCAGAGATACAAGTTAAGATGAAATCAAGTGCAAAGCATAACTTCATTGTGGGACTTACAGACAGTAGTACACATAATATTTAAAACCTTTACACTGGATGACTAGCATGAGCTGGCCTGAGCTATGCATCACATAAAGGGCTAATGTGTTTTCACTGCTTAATAAAAAGTGACACGTAACTCAACAGAGCACGTGGCTGAGTGGCGCGAGGCCACAAACAAAATGGCTTCCACTCATATCCCATAATGCTCTAGCTATTTCTCTTGGTGTGGATGAGGAGGTCTCTTTGGAGATCTACGTCTAGACTCCCTACATTCTTTGTACCAGGCGGATCGGTGACCAGAGTCAGTTTGTTGAACACTCCCCGTCCAAAGTAGTCCGCCACCACTGAGAAACCATCATTGGAGGTGCGCAGCTTAAAACGCAATAGCACAAGCCTTAATTACATAAAGCCAAAAAGGAACTATTATGTATTATAAAAAAACTAGTTACTAGTTAAAAAACATTTTTTATTTATTTTATATATATATATATATATATATATATATATAGAAAAAAATACTGTAAAAAATAGTATTTTGTCTTGTATCATATTGTTTTGCTGTCTTTTTACGTGGGTGTTTCTGTGGCATGTGAAATGTATTTAGTCTGTTCTTCATGTTTGTGAATTCATGTCAGGAAACATACAATTGTGAATCATGACTAGTGAATGACCCTTGGTGGAGTCCGTTTCCCCGGTTACCTGTCTGGTGAAGTGGTCGTGCAGGTCTCGTTTCTGGTCCTGGGCCCGCAGCATGTCCATGACCTTGCGGTTCTCCGGCGTGCAGGTGGGACACTCGGCCTCGCTCTCGGCGTAGCTCTCGAAGCAGTGCTGGTGGAAGGAGTGGCTGCACAGGAAGTGCACGGACGGCAGCTCCAGCGGGCTGTTGCACATGTTGCACTTGGTCTTCTGGAAGATCTTGGCACTGACGGGAAATACAAGGTCTTGAACACTATAAACAGCACACGACCTACAGCAACTGTTCTATTGGTTTCTGAGGCTAATGGGGGGAGGGGTAATAATTGTCAGAATAGCCGATAAGGTTCCCTTTCCACCTACACTACGCTATGATCATAAACTGAACTACTGCCTTAGCGCTTACCTTGGAAGTCAAAGCACACTGTTACATGTATGTTAATAATACAAGTCAAGTGATGCTCTAGCTATGTTAAGCACAATGTATTACAATATACAGCAACATACAGTATTTGCCCTGAAACATTTCATTTTCTATGGTCTTCATTAATCCAGCAGAGATTATGATTTCTTCATCTGTGTAATCAGACAAGTGGAAACTATATATGGTATTAAAATAAATATAACGTACCATGCAATGACCAGGAGCTTTCATGTATTGTGCCTGATTCAATGTGCATGTCTAGCTAGCGTTAGCCATCACTTTGGTAGGCTATAACGATGCAATACAATGTGCATGTCTAGCTAGCGTTAGCCATCACTTTGGTAGGCTATAACGATGCATACCAATGTGCATGTCTAGCTAGCGTTAGCCATCACTTTGGTAGGCTATAACGATGCATACCAATGTGCATGGCAGCTGTGTGAGGTTTCTATAAAAGCCATTCATTGTGATGGCTTTGTAAACAATGTGGGAAAAAAAGTGTTTACTGCGATGGAGTAATGTTTACGTTTATTAGCCAGCTTCCATTTTTCACCTGTCACTGTGGACAGAAACAATAATGTCTGTGCTTCGTGTGGTGTTGAAGTGTTCACATACTGTAGTCTGTGTTTCTGTTCATCTTTTCTCTCCATCAATGCCCGTATGTAAAGTATATATGCTTGTTCTGTATATTATTTAGTAAAACATGAAAAGTAATGAATATTTGCTACAATTAAATACATCTCATCATTTCGAAATTTTAATGACGGGCAATAACAAATAATTATATTGGAATATGACCATGTCTCATTTTGACCGACCGGGTTGGAAACATTCACGAACTGGACTCCTGTTCTCCTTGGAGAGAATATTTAAATGGGCCTGATATACGAGTATGTATATTGTGTCACACCCAAATACCCTGTTAGAGATCTCCACACGTACAACATTGTACTGCACATTGCTCCCACAGTGGCATTACCAACCTGCTTCTCAGCTCCTTGATTTCAGAACGGAGGTGGGCGGTTTCCTCGCGGTACTGCCGGATCTTGCGCTCGTCGTCCTCAATCTGCTGGCTCTCTCTCTGCAGCTTGTTGATGAGGTAGTCCTTAACCACGGACAGAGTAGCCATGGAATTGTGCGCCAGTGTCTGCACCACTGTAACCACAGAGAAAGACCACCAACCACTCACGCAGCTGTTCTCAAACCTAGAGACCCATGGTCCTCAACAACAAGTAATAGTAGTCAGTGGCTTGAGACTGCCCTCAGCGCATGGCTAAAAGTGATATGAGATTTTAAACTTTAAAATAGCAGCAAACCACTAGTTTCTATTTAAAGACATACGGCCGGATTAACCTTAGTCCTGGACTAAAAACACTTTTCCTTAATGGAAATCTTATATATTTCTTAATCCAGGTCTGTGAAACTGGCCTATAGTGTCAATAGAGTAATAACATCCTGAGCAAAGAATGACATTGCCCTTCCTGTGTGATTGTTGTAATCCAAGCATGGAGTATTAGTTTGGGTCTGACATGCTGGTAGAATGTCATATAAAGCCACTTTAAGGACTCTCGAGCTATGAAACACTTATTTTAGGGGGCCATAGAACATAATTAAAGTAGCGTACTAAGAACCATTATGAGCCATGGGCACACACACACACACACACACAGACACGTGGCTCACCCAGTAAGGGAGGCATCAGGTTGTTTTGGTCAATGTGCTGCAGGACCTCACTGATGTAAGCCTTGCAGTCCTCTTCCTTCCTGGCAAAGTAGCCCAGCGCCTGTTCCCACAGGCACACCTCCTGGTCGCCATAGCACTTGCAGGCCTCCACCACTTTGCCGTACTCCTCGTTTTGCATGTGGTAGTGCATGATCTGCTGGTAGCTGCAACGGTACGCCAGCTATGAAGGACATCTAACTACATGGAGATGTGTGAACTAGGGCTTGTGTGTGGCGTGCACTCACAGTTTGCCTTTCTCATACAGGTATAGGACCCCTTCTTTAAAGTTGTGCATCTGACAGAGGACTAGGGCCTTATCAAAGATAGTGTTGTCACTCCTCAGCAGCGACAACGCTGCCCCCTGTAGGACTCTCTTTCTCTGCATACCAAATAAAATAAAACATTAAAAGTCAAGTAATAAATACCAAACGTTTCTACCATATCTGGAGAAAGTGAAATAAATTGTAGAACTAGTCGCAGGTGTGCGATATTCAGGCCGCCGTGTATTAAATTGAATTAACTATTATTAACTACTAACAAATTAACTATTAATAACTATTATTACTATAAACTCTTTCAGAAATATTATTTCAAAGTGAGATTTCATAAAGCTCTCATCCCGCTGCTCATGCATGTGAATAGCAGAGCGGGGGCTGGAACCCTCTGCCTAGTTTAGTTGAATAATACACACGTACTGAATAGTACACATAGTAACTGAGTAAATGTGCACAGACCTCAGGGTCCTGTTCATGTGCCCAGTCCTGCAGTCGGAGCTCCAACAAAGTGTCGTAGACGCCCTGTGATGAGAACGGCTCCACGTCAATCATGTGTTCCAGGAAGGCCTTCAGCTCTCGTGGGTTGTTCGCAAAGATTGGGATGAAGTCCTCAGAACTGGCCTGGAACAACAAGAAGCATCCACAGGATATATCTGGGTAATTAAGCGTTTTTCACGTTTGACACAATTAAAAACGTAAAATAATCCAAAATGTTTATTTGAAAAATGTATTGCTGATGTTTTCAATAAAACCTAATATTGAGAACAGCAAAATATAGAGCAGAACAAGTCTTGTAAATAGGGCTGGTAACACGGGCATTGTAGACATTCTTTGGGTTGTCAAACCCATGTTGAGCCACCAAGTTCACGCAAGAGCTTTTACTTTGGTATATGTGTATGCTTTGCTCATTGCTTTTGTAGCGACTTGTCCTGCTTTAAGGGGCTGATGGTGTTCTTACTGCAAACAAACTGCTCTAGATTTCGATTGGACACTCGCCAATACCACAAGGTGGTCTTGGTGTGTTCCAAAATAAAAGTGCGATTGCTGTTGACATATGCTCGAAGGAGCCGATCTTTGGGGAAAAATGCTCCACATTCAGCTCCAAACAAGCCAGTTGTGGAAGAGCCCCAATTAAAAAGTGGCAGGTGGCCCACCAGGATCGGGGTTACTGAATTTGAAATCAACTTTGTTCAATTCAAATTTGCATCCCGTTTGCTGCTTCAACGAAAGTGCAAGATGTCTAGTTAAAACCTGCATGAATCAATGAGGGAACTCGTTGGTGTCAACCAGACCTTATTGGTCACTCCTTTAGGCAGGCTGTTGCTGTCGGCTGAGTCTCGGTTGGGCTGGTAGTCTGTGCACAAGCCCTTCAGGAGCAGGGTGGTGCATTCAGGCACATGGTGCATCAAGGTCTTGCCGTAGCGCTTCATGTTGCTCTCAGCTTGTTCGAACGGCAGGCGTCCGATGTAGCGAAGAGCTTCTTGATAGTTCTGGGACAGAAATATGCGTTAGAGGATGTTTATGTGTGGATTTGTGTATGGGGATAATAAACAAAGGTTTAATATCAATCATGTCAATATGATTCGAACACCAATAGGAATTCCTTTGGACATTGATTTATTCATACAGATTTTCCACTGAAGAGATTTTAAAGCATTTATACTTATTCACAATTTACCAACCCCTAAAAAAATTAATGAAATTACACATTAAATAAAAGCATTAATATTAATTATGCCTCTCAACTAAATATGTTTTGAATATTAATCTGTATCAAATACATAATCTACTACTAGGGAAATAAGTGATGTTCCATGATGATCACCCTCATAATGTTGATCTGTATCTCTTATCTAAATAGATCTTGAAGTGTTTTGGACACCTTGAGGTCTTCCAGTTGGATCTTCAGGTACCACTCATGGTGGTCGTGTTTCTCAGCCAAGAAGACAGCGTGGCTATGGTAACCGGCCTGACGTAGCACCTTGATGGCAATTTCAACATCAAAGTGGACCTCAGCTTCACTGCTCTGTTAACATGCGTGAAGAGAACATTGTAAGAACATATCAGCATTCAATTAAATTATTTCATATAGAATATTTAATACAGGATTACAAGGTACATCATTAAGATATTAGCACACCAATGCCAACAATACTAAAATATCAACATGTAATGTATGCCCATAAAACATAGTTCATTGTCCCTATATCTGTACCAACGTGGATACAAAACTAGCAACCATATGCAAGCAAACATTATAGATGAGGTAAAAATTCCTTACAACCCAATATTCAAAACATGTATTTTTTGTGAATTTGTTTAGAAGGCGTGGAAGAACCCTGTACGCATCATGTCACCCAATGAAGTGACTGGCTGGTCAACCCAACAAGGATTTACTAATGTTTCACTGTCTGAACATGTATGGTCATATGAAGGATTAAAGCCTTGGAGACAAGTGTGTTGTGAAGTGTGTTGGTTTCCAACTTTTTATTAGTTATTGTTATATTATATCGTTGACTTAAACATACAGTATAATGATCTGGAAAACGGTTTAAACCGCAGCCACAATAGTTTGAACAATGAATTAGGCAACTAGAGTTGCCCTGACCAGAACTGATGTTTTGTAATAGAACGGGAATGTAATTAGTCAAAATACCTTAATGAACTCCTCAAGCTTGGAGCTGTCCTTCAGCTTGGTGTAACAGTTGAGCAGTAGTGTGGTGTGGTCTGCATTAGCCAGGGACTGCCTATGCAGCGCTTGCAGATATGCTGTGAGGTTGTGGATCCTCTGTGCATCAAGAAACTTCCTGATCACATATGATGGCTCTAGCTTTCCTATAGTACTGCAAGAAGAGGTAATCATGATTCAACAGGGATTTATTGTCCAGTTTGCAATAGCTATGTGTCAACGAAGAGCAATCTCATCAAGGTCCACGTTAAAGGTCATACCATCCACATCCTAAACAACCAATCAATGCACTGACATGAATAACAACCAATTAGGTGGAATCCATCCATGGCTAATGCAATAAATGAAGAAACAAGCACTGCTGTCTTTCTCAATTACATTGATACCACTCTAGATTCATAGAATATTGATGGGGCTGCTTGAGTTTATTGCAATCCTATTCATGTGGAGACTAGAGTCATGGCAAGTATCCTTCCATGCAGTTACCGAATGTACTGTTGGATGGCACCGTCGTGGTCTCCTTTGTGGTAGAGGTGATCCCCATACTGCCTGAAGATCTCTGAGAGTCCGTCACTATCCAGGTGTTGGCTTTTGGCCAGGTTTATGGCCATCACAAACAGGTTCTTCTTGAACAGCATCTAGAATGACAAACAGTTTTTGAGAGACCAATCACTCCTCATTACTGCCAATGGGACAGAATGGCACAAAAGCTGCACAAATTCATATCAGATTCACCTCCAGCTTTGTCTGCGTGTCCTTCTCCTGGAGGACAAACATCTTCCCGTCGCTAGTTAAAATGTAGAAGGAGCCCCACTCGGCCAGCACGTCGATGATGTCATGTTCAAAAGAAGCACTGTAGGCAATGAACTTGTTGTCCAGGTCATAGATGGTCAGGAGCTGCTTCTCTGATGGGGATGTCTCCCGGCTACCAAATCCTGCCCTGGGCACGAACAGCATAAAACAAATATGAGGTAGTTATTGGTTGTTACGCATGCGTGAAAAAAGCAGCATTGTTTATCATTTTATGGTGCACCATCTGTTAATAACAACACTTGTTGTGTCATTATGAATGCTGGTGTAATGCGTCTTGTAGACATGAACGATGCTTAACAAGGACAGACTTGTTGGGTGACTTGGTGTCCCTGGTGAGCAGAAGCAGATATCCGCGGTGCCAGTGGGCCAACAGCTTCTGTCCGTCGAAGGCGAAGCAGGGCCCTCGCTCGTCAGGCAAGTAGAGGTACACGCACTCGTCGCCTGCCACGATGAACTGAGAGTCCTGGGAAGGGTCGGCCAGAGAGGAGCAGCGCAGCGCGCAGCCATGTGTGTCCAGCTCTGTCTTGGGGTATTCTTTGATGGACAGGGTGTAGCACTGGCCATAAGGGAATTAACGGGGGAGATGTTAGCTAGTTATATGGTTGCCACCCGTCCAGCCAAATCCGGAATCGTCCCTTGTTCGACGCTCGAAACTTGCGTCCCGATTTGTCCCGTATTTTAATTAACGTCTCATGCACAATAATGAACATTCAAAAACACAAGACATAATGCAGTAGGAGTCCTGCGCCTGCATCTCAATATCATGGCTGCGTACTATGGACACTATGGTACTATGGCCAATGCAATAGAAAACATAATGGAAATAAATAGAAATAAGACAATTACTTTAATCGGCGGTTTTTGCTTTGGGCACGGCCCAATAGTTACAATGTAACTATTTTACTGGAGTCCCATTTACTGCTGACGTCATGCTGACTTCACCAACACATGCGCACGCAGCTCAGCGCCAGAAGTTACGCCCGATATATATAAAATACATAAATTATTTATATCGCAATTAACCTTCTGACTCAACATTATTTTTACAAGAATATTGTCAATATTAACATCAAGCATTTACGTGTCTCGTCCCAGGTCAGTCCTATTAACTTAAGCGCTCAAACCTATTTAGGTTGCAAAAGTTACTCTTTAAATCACATTCAAATCCCAAAGGGTAATCCAACACACTTACATAGACTTTCTCCAGAGTGGCAACAAATAGATGTGTGACCTTGCTGAACTGTCGGAATGCCAGACCAGTGACTGGGGAGGATCCCTCATGTAGCGTCAGTGTTTTGCTGTGCCTGTCTCTTGTGATGTCTCCCTTGGTCAACACCACACTGCCATCAGTAAAACCTGCCAAGGACATACAAAGGCTGTCAACATCGTCTCCATCTTTTCGACACTTAACGTCTTGAAACAGTGTTTCAAGACGTTTCCACATACACCTATTGTCACGTAGAGAAGTGTATCGAGACACTTTGTCACGTGACATTAAAGCGGGCCCGTGTTGTTACCTCACCGATTTCCGCAGAGGTTGTAAAACCAATAAGGGGTTCACCAACACGACACCAGCTATCACACGACCACCAGAGACCACTCAAACATACATGCACAATTGGCCTATCACAATATTATATATTTTACTAAGTTTGGGGGTTTCGAAACACTCCGGTTCTTTGACTAAGTGCAAAACTGACTGCTTTGATGGCTGGAGCTGTGGCGATAGCAGTAGCTTCATGACCATACGGACTTAGGTACCTCAGGACACCTGTGTTCGAATCCGGCCCGCGGCCATTTCCATATCCTTCCCTGATATCTCTCTCCCACTCACCATTGTTCTATACTTGAAAGAACATTAAAAATATAGATGTAGCCTACTTTATAAACTAGTTTTATAATTCCAAGTCGTTTTTGGGGAAATCAACCTAGATGTGATTTCAGTAAAATCGCTCTTTCAGCTAAATGATATTTAAAAGATCAAACCCACTTGGCCACTGATAAGTCAACAACTGCACTTTTGTTTTGCCCAGCAGTGAATGGACAAATTTCACAGTTTTTGCATCTGGGGCTCAATAACGGCCCATCTTTAAGATTAGATAAGTGATTTGCCAGCAACAACATACTGACTGCATGAACCAGTAACCGATCGTGAGATGATTAAAGCTAAGTTGCACACATTTGTAACCTCCATCTTCAAAACTACCAAGATACCAGCAACCCTATAACATAGAACCTACTCTCATCACATATAAAAGTTGGCTTACCAATGGCCATGAAATTGAGGTTCTCGTGCACACTGAGGCAGGACACTTCTGTCGGCTTATTTCCAGGAATCGCAGGGAAAATCCTGGTGCACAGGGGATTCCCACTGTCTCGTTTGTCTAGGTTCCATACCTTTACCTGTGAAACAAGCACACAACACAAATAGTGATGGATAAGTTAGACCTCTCTCTGTGTGCTCACAAGTCAAATGTCATGAGTAACAGAATTCTGGGCGCCATTGGTCAAAAACTACTTGAGAGCAATTGAACATCTGTCTTTGAAAAGCTGTGCAGTTAGTTACCAGGGGGTTTATGCCATGTTCATCCAGGCCCACCGACACAAGGATACTGTGCTGTTTCAGTTGATAGAGGTGCGTCACTCTCAACTTGTAGGCCTGAAAGGAGCTCAGCTGCAGAGAGCGTGTCAAGAGCCAAATCTGTCCTTCCATATGTAATATGCAGTTAAGGACAAACATCAACCGTATCAACTGCAACAAAAATAAACCAAATAGGTGGTGCACCACACTATACTATAACTATACACTAGTTACATTATTGCTTGGTATTTCAGAAGCTTGTCCTTCCAAATGTGGGTGGATGGGGGTATACAAATATCTTTCATTTTCAACTATCGGTGGCGTGTAAGGAATGATTAAGTAGCCTACTTCTTGAATATACTTCATCGCTCACTGCCTGGAATTAACCCATAGGCTATAGGCTACACATACAAAGCCACGGTATGTATTTTTAAATCAGTTTAGTGTTTTCTACCTGTCTAATGACCAATGTCTAATAACCAGATGGGCTTTAACAACAGCCTGCAGTCACACCACGAATGGGAAAGCTAACAGCAGCAGCTAATCTTTGCATAAAGGATATCTCCCAACACGATGTGTCCACGACCGGAGTCACATGCCGATATAGCGCTGGGAAGAGTAAATTTTTTCCCATTGTCACTGGGATCCTTGACTGTCTCTTTGTCAAAAAATACAAACCTTCTCCACTGTAAGAACGCTGCCATTTTGGAGCAATACCAGCTTGGGAAGGAGCTCATGTGACACTAACAAATGTCACGTGGGTGACCTAAGGCTGTTAGTTTGTTGCAGCAATAACAACTGTTCAGCGAACGGACCACGCAATCATTAAAAATACAAGGGAATAATATTGTAATCAATAAGAAAAAATTAAACAAGGCCCCCCAGTGAATGCATAAAAATTAACAGCAACTCAATGACAAATGACTATGACAAAAGAGAAACGTTTGTGTTGTCAGTGTGAACCTGGATAATTCAAAGAATGGGCAAGAGTAGGCTATTATATTATTGCTCGATATTATTTTTATGTTCTACATATCTTCAACATATTACTTTTTGCAATACTGTGGTATAGTGTTCTCATATGCTTTTTTTGTACACAGAAAAATCAAGGCAGGGTAGAATTATTATTATTTAAATATTAACAAGGTTCATACACCACGTGTCAAATCAAAGTACATATGCCTACATTAGGGAGCAAATACTTATTAAGGCAGGTAAGCAGAGCATCAACATCTGTACCTACATTTCATTGTGTGCATCATCAAATTAGAATAGAATCTTATTAAAGATACCGAGATGGACAAGTGCAAGTTATATGTTTGTGCCAAGTAATGTTCCCACTTTTCATGCCCTTCTGAGGAATATATATAGGCTGATTGCTTCAAAAAATGGTATTATGCTGGTCTGGAGCCTAGATGCCGAGTGACACAAGGTATTTCCCTTGCTTTTGGAAACACTGGAATAAATGTCTGTATATTTTTTTGTATTAAAGACGTGATATAATAAACTGCCATTATAGTGTACAGTTATGAACTGTAACTATGTATTGTAATTGATACTTGTATTATATGTCTCCCTGTTGTTTTGTTTGCTGATAAGGACCCAAGGTTCTGCAATAAAGTATAACTGAAATTTAATTGAAATTCAAACGTTAATATTAAAGGGGCCTCCCTCTCAGCCCCTTCCCTCCCCTCACTCAGTTCCTTGACTATGTTTTAGCAATTTGTTCAAAGTTGTGCAGTGGGTAGAGTGAGTCTCAAAGCTAGGTGTGTATGTGTGTATGTGTGAAGCCTTTACTGAAGCAGCCCTGAGATAAATGTCTTATTATTGTGCCATTCAATATTGGGCATTTGTTTAGTGCATGGTTAAGGTAAGCAGCCTAACTTGAAGACAATGCTGATGGCAGTCTAGCTAAACATTTATTTTAGTTGTCATGAGTATAATGTTTTCATTGCAAACAAATATATACTGTATGGAATACATTAATTCATGATTAATGTATGCAAGGCCTACCATCTTATCATGGGCATCATTCATCATGCATGCAATAGGCAGGAGAAGACTCTTGAAGTGAAACTGCAACCAAGATGTGAGCCTTACTCCACCCACTACAACTACAACACTACAACAAACCAAAAATGCATCAAGGAGCTGAGTGAAGGGAGGGGAGGGGCTGAGAGGAGGACCCCCCATTAACATTAATGCTAACATTTTAATTTGATGACGTATGAGTGTAGTACGTACTGATGAAACCAGCCAGGTCCTGGGGTGATTTTTAATGGCTATGGCGTGTATAAAAATGTGACTCTTGTCAACATTAACACCAGCATTGCTGTGTCTTATCACAGATCAATCATATTACTTAGATTACAGCTCAAAAACACATTTTAGGGTGCAGTTACTATTTAAATAAGTGGAGGCTGGGGTAGTCCTCTGTTAGGTTACAACATTCCAGTGCTAAGTTGGGAGACACTTGCATAATATTATCCTAGCACCAGATCTTGTTCTCAGCCGCACTTGAACTTGAAATGTCTGCTCCAATTTAAAACACAGTCTGAGGAGGAATGGGGTCGACCATGTTGCAAATGTAGCACACCATTATAGACAGCTCATCACTATTTTCAACCAGGATTTGACAATTGGCTGGTTGGCCGGCTTTTGTACCTGACACTGATGAAAGCTTGGAATATGCTGGGGTTGCATGTTTTACACTAGAAGTGGTAGATAATAGGATATTGGTTTATGGGTTTTATTAAAGACAACATGTTTACACATTGAACTGGTTATACTGAAATATACACGACTGCAGATACACATTATGCCTACATGCACACACATGGTATGTAGCATAATTAACATAGGCACTAGCTCCAAATTAGTCGTCTGCATCATTTAGTAAAATGTGTGTACCTTTTAATACTAAAATACGTTTTGGAGTAATTGCCCACTGGGGGGTGCTACCTCATTACCTATCTAGGACATATGCCATGTGAAAACATGATCATCCGTTAAACATTGTTACTGACATTTGATTTTTTATGACTTATGCATAAGACTACAGCATATTTGCTAGCAGCATTTGTTATTTTAGGAAGGCAATGCAAAAAAGGGCAGTTGAGTCACCGTCTATAATGCTGTGTAGCTGCAGTCATCACATTATGGGGAGTCATATAACTAAATTATATTTAAGAACAGACATTGCCTTTTTCCTTCACCAGGAGCATGAGCCTCTTTGCTGAATATGCACATTCTCTGCCCAATGACTGATTTACGTGTTGCATTGTCTCCAAGAGAACCCACACTGCATTACACATTTTAGCCAAGCCAATAAGCCTGCAGCTCAACACCAGGTTAGGAATAAACATGTCTATTCTATCAAATCATTATTAGCCTGTAGTGTTGTCTTAATGTTGCTAAACATAAAGCTAAATGAATAATGTTGTCTACAACTTTGTATAAAGTAGCTTCTTAACTTTCTGTAGGTCGATGAACAATTATGACAGGTGAATTTAAACACAAAAACATTTTATTTAGCAAAAGAGAATGTATTGTAGGGAACACATACAAACAGCATTCTATTTAACAGTTTAATAGGCATATAAATACTTTTTTGTTATTACACACTGTTTATTTGTCCTTGCATTAGAATAAAGTGGCACTTTTTAAAAAAAGAGAGAAAGTTGGAAACAATAATAAAACAAATTAAATCTTACAACAAAAAAAAAAAACTACAAAAAAACAGGCATATATAAAATTCCCAAAATGGTTCTTGGCCTGCTTCAGTAGGAACAGAGGTTAATTGTCCTTGCTATTAATTACAAATGATCAGACTCCTTAAATTTGGCAATAGGAGTGTCTGAGTACTGGATCATAGCGGTCAGAAATATATGGCACACACACGTTATGCGATAACATGCAATGATCCCCATAGACAACACTACGCCTTACAACAGTGACTTCAGCTACAGCAACAAAACAGGCGGTCCAAAAAACTACTTTCAAAACACACATGGTACAGTTCCATCTTATGTCAAGAGAGGCTGACGATTTGCCATATTATCTTATGCAGCTTTAATCACAATTCTTAGCCAAACATATGATGTTCTTCAAATAAGACAAATAAAGCCCTGATTCACATTTTTTTCAATAAACATCCCAAATAACTCTTTTAGAGGACTTCTAAAAATACAATTTAACAAATAATAATAATCATACTGTACTTATTTAACTACAAACAAATGTTGTCCAATGAAGTAGCCCTGTAGTCACGGTGCTTCAGTGTCACTGGTGGTAACAGGGTGTGTCTGTGGGGATAAGGCACAGCATTAAGTGTGACACAGCAGGGCATATCGTCAGTGCTATAATGCGCGAGATATTCTAAATTACAGGAGACCACAGAGGTCAATAGAAGAGAACGTATGCTACAATAGTAGTTATGATTTCATTAACTCACAATAACAAAGGTTAAATTAGCCAAGTGAAGATTATAAAGAAGTAGAAAACACAAAACACACATTCATCACACTACAGTACTATGAGGAAGCCATTGATGTAGGGAAATTACGTTATTATAAAAATAAGTTTCTTTATAAAGACCTAGAAGTAATAAAACATGCACAGGGCATGTGCTAAATGACAATGCCACTTAGGCTCTTTACATAACGCATGTGACCACAGAAAACAGTATGGCTTGTGTTGTTTATCAATATTGGGCCTCATTCAAGAACCGCGTATGAACTGTGCTGTTCTTGTGTTGCTCATACTATTTTTTCATTTACAAAAATCTGGAAGCAGCTACAAGTATTATATACAAGAATGTTCATGTGGCCTTTGGTGTTTGTCAAGGTCTTTGACTTACATTTGAAATCAATTTACCTTCAAAAAGTACTACTTATACCCTCCTTTGCTAAGAGCTATATATTTTCACAGAGGAAATCCAGTATGTACCTGGATATTAACCAATGTTTGTGAGACTTTTCTTCACTGGGGCCTTGACGGGCGGTTGAAGATAGGTTCTGTTTCACTGGGAGTTTCCCCTCGTTCACCGCCGGCTGCTGCTGTTCCTAACCCTCCCAATAGCTTAAACCCTGAACTCTGACCGCTTTGGAGGGTCACCAGCCCCCCGATGATTAGCCAGAAAAAGAAGTTCACCCACACTGCCGTCTGGGAGAGGGAGAGAAGTTACAATTATGTCATTCAGCAGGCACCTTTAATTATACCAATGTATGCATTATTAAAGAATATCTGAAAATAATTCATATTATTTATTGACTAACTGTAGTAAAGGGCGAGTAAAGCATAAACCCTACAACAACACACCTACTGGCCTCCTGTTGGACACACCATCACCATTTAATGCATTAACACAATATTATCAAAAAGAGTTAAAGTCCACAAACCTCAGCCTTATGTAAATTTGTGTAAAACTGAGATCCATTAAATGGACTATCCCATGTTCTAGACTGAGCTTCCTCACATCTAGAAAGAATGCAGAGTGACAGAGCGATTGAGACATCCAAACAACAGAGTAGTAAATAAAGTGCATTTTCGTTTGAAAGAGTCTTCACAAAGTGACATATCAAAATAATGTTTCATTATTCAATCTGTTCAACGCTCCAATAAATGTTAAGATAATACAGACCATCTATCTAGATCTAACCAATAGACTCAGTCGCAATGAAGACATTGCCACAATCTAGTTTGCAGGATAGGATCGATTTGAGGCACTTTGACAAATGCAGTACCAACTGGAAGATGTTTGAGTTAGCATTGGCCAAGAATTGGCCTGTCACCTTGTATCCAATCTTTCTTTGCCCATGCCCACATAACAAGTATCATTGTCTTGTGGTTTGGAGTATCTATTTGCAGAACCTGCTCCTCTGTCAGGACTGCATGGACAATTATTCACCTTTTTGGGCGTCAAAGCCCACCTTGTTCCTATAGTATGATTTTGAATTCATAACTCCGGAGACTGGGGAGGGTTCTGGAAATCAGGAAGGGTTAACAATCGTAATTCTAATAGCCACAAATGTATTTCAACACACACACACATACACAGAGTATATGCCCAATTGTTCTATTTGAATGCAAAGAAGAACAGGAATGTTTTGTTTCCTGAGGTCATCTGGCGGCCTGGTGTAAAGTCAACACAACGTCATCAGATTTTGAGCATGGTACAGTAGGCAAGAAGTAGCAAGAAGACCTAAGCATTCTAGTTGGTTAATACTCATACACTCATTTTAGAATATAAAAACAACTGTTTCTCAAGCCATCCTATAAAAAGCACTGTTTCTTAATCCTAAAATCAAGTATTTTATACTAAGCACCATTATAAATGACAGGAAAAAGTACTTGGTTGGAAGATACGCAGGAAACCTGCTTATAAATGGCTAGGAATTCACTTGATTCAACAAGTCAAGTTAGATACCGTAAATCAACAAGTCAAAAGATCAACAGAGATAACAGCTGTTGTACACCGATAATACCATTTAGAGAAACACTAATATTTAATCTAACCAAGCACTGCTGTAGTACAAACACTGCAGTTTAAACTGGGTCTCAAATAATCTGCTAACAAGGCAACTGTAGAAATAGGCAGTGTGCGAACTATGCCACGGCTTTTGGGAGAGCTCGGTAGGGGAGGGGGGGGGTGTGTAGATGTAGCCTACTGATATATGTTTCTGAATAACTTCACCAGCTATGGATAGAAATATTAGAAAGTAGGCTCAGAACACAAGTTGTAGCAATAGCAAAGCAGAAACGAACCAGAAACGTAAGAGGAAGTATTAATAGTCACAGCACCCAAGAAGAGGGAACCGGGATGAAATGGGATTTTTTCAAACTCAATATTTAGACAAATATTTTGATTATAATGTTTAGGCGGGCTTTCCGGTTGTGTCTTCGTGAGACCTAGGCCTATCGATCAACAAGCCCATGTTTTGCAAGCATAAGGGGCATTAGGGCATAAAATTTGGAAAGGCAGAAAATGACATCTAATTTTGCTAGCATGCCAAAATATTAGCCTAGATATTGATGGGGACTAGGACATTATAATAACTAAGTACTAAGTTTAATTAAAACAATAGGTTAGGCTATATTTTACCCTATTCTCACTGCAAAACATAACTTGTTGCAGGCTATATGTTTGTCCTACACGTGAATTGTCAAAATGTGCCTTATCAAACTTTTCCCTTGTACAAAAGAGAGGAAAGTTGCTGTTACAAGATATAGCTTAAAGCTCATTTCCAGTTTGCATAAGTGTTTGTCATTTTTTTTGTAACGGCACCACACAATAGCATTGCTATGACAATTTTACACAAATTAGAAATCGCAATATATCACCTTGCTTACAGTATAGCAATATATTAAATAGTGGTACCTGTATCGTATCAACAGATTCTTGGCAATACACAGACCTAAAGTGGCGTTCACACTACCGGTGGCAATAGCTGCGCCCACTGCGGTGGCAAGCGGAAGGTTGAACCCACCCACTACACGCAAAAGTGGGTGGGAGTTGATAAACTACATCAACAATCAACAGACAATCAAATGGGCGATAATATAACAGAACTCGAGAGCAGGCTGCTTCTATTTTCTTTCCGATCAACTTCCTCATGTCGAAAGTGTTCGCATGAAAACAGAGGAAAACGCACTTGCTGCGCTGAGTGCACTGTCCACCGACATAGCTAGCTAGGCTATATGAAGCCCAGCTAACAATGCATTTAGTGGCGTGACCAGGACGTGGCCATCTTGCTCCTGCTTGGGCTTACCGCCGCAACGTCATGCCGCGGCTGCCGCCGGTAGTGTGAATGCCCCTTAAGAAATATAATCTGCACCAGGGAACACTGTTCTCAGGGCCCAAAAGTCCATGAGAGCTGCTGGATGAGCAATAGCAGCAGCAAGCAGATACATTAAAAAAGCAGCCTTCTACAGTATATAGTAAAACTGATTCACTTTGACCTGGATGTCCTACCGAATAAGTGTACACCTTCTTCCTGTCTAGTCTGTAAAACAACATCTTCACAACTTAACAACTTTTAAAATAAACTCAGACAACCTGAGTGTATTTGGATGATTAGACTGTCAGTTTCAATTTACAATGCAAACATTTAACCTGTCCTATGGGTCAAAATGACCCGGTGCACTTGCCAGTAGCGGGCAGCTATCACAACACGGACATATGACATTCCGCGGTTTGCTCCCCCTGCTGCTAGTCTGCTGAAATGCCTTAGGACAGTGGGAGGGTTAAAAAAAGTTAAAAGTTAAGAGTGAATAGGCAGTGTGTGAACATGCCCACACCTAATCAGCTAAATTAACTCCAATCACCTTTGTTGAATGAGGGCAACAATGCATCTAAACTAGAGGCAGGATCTGACTGTAACCTTGAAGCAGTGTTTTGTAAACAAGGCTGGTACTGCACCCGGAAGAACTAGCTCACATCCAATTCAAATATTCAATTTAGGTTTTACTTTTATTGCTAAATATTAAACAAAACAAGTATATATTAGTCCTTAAAAACAATATCCAACTGTATTTGATGCTGACTGTTCTACAGCATGTTGTATAAGGCTTAATATCACAAACTCCAGCATTGCAGGTTGTGATGTACTTTTACGGTTGTACTGGACATGTGACATCAGAACTGACTTTCAAGATGACACAACCTTAGATTCACGTGCCTTGCTACGGCAATGAGCAAGGCCTTTTTTAAGTATAAGCCACCTTTTTTGTCCTGGTCTATTTATAAGTCCATGATATAAACAGGACAGGAAGAAAGTGTGCCCTTCAGCTACAGCTTAGTGCAATTTGTATCCATTTCCATCTGTGGCAAGTGATGTCAGGAAGGACTTGTTGCCTAGGCAGGCTCTATATTCTCCATTTATTATTACCTGTGTGTCATTACCCTCAATGTCTGTATTTAAACCCAAATCTTCTGTTAGTCTCAGTTAAAACGCTAATATGCAGATATCTGTTTATAGAGTCATCAACTCTCGCATTTCAAATTGTAAAACAATTACCAACGCATGGAAGAGGACGTCTTGAATCAATTATCAATTATCCAATATCCACTGGTTACACCAGAACGACAGTCATATTGTCCTTTGCCCCCAGAAGTTAAATCGAATTCAGACCGATAGCCAAAGGGTTCTGAGATTGGTGTTAGACGAGCTGCCAGCTGAAACCTCTGCATTGACTTTGATGACATCTTTACTACTTGTTATAAACAGAAAAGGGTTTTGTTACCAAAATGATTCAATATACAATAAATAAGGATAATAATTGAATGCAACAAGGTTGTTGCAGGGGCTATTATTAGTGAAAATAACTGGGACATTGTATGTGCATTGTGTGCGCGTGTGACCTTGTGATGTTGGGCACAGTGTGTATGACAGAGCTGCACAGCGAGTCCCGTCCGATCTTCAATATGCAGCCTGTGATCAGCAGGAAGAACAGGAAGACGCCACACACTGCCAGGGTTAGGTTGATCCACATGCGCTCCCTGTGGAGACAGTCAGCAGTCCAAACACGCATCACACAAAGGGTTTGTGGCTCTATGTTAAATTATGGATTATGATCATTTAAACATTAATATAGCAGCAAACAACTAATTTATATGCTGAGAAATAGTAGAGTAATTAGGACAGAGGGTCCCAATGAGCATTTGTTTGGGTTGATATGTGCTGGGGCCTTGACGGGCGGTTGAAGATAGGTTCTGTTTCACTGGGAGTTTCCCCTCGTTCACCGCCGGTTGCTGCTGTTCCTAACCCTCCCAATAGCTTAAACCCTGAACTCTGACCCCTCTGGAGGGTCACCAGCTTAGTGTGCTTAGTGTGAAAGTCAGAAAGTCATAAACTGTTAACTGTTGAGGTTACTATTATCATTTGTTTTAAATGCCCCTTTTCAATTTTGAACTTGTCTTCCTTTGAGCTAAATATTCTATTTCAGTCTATGTTGCACTTTCTTTAACATGGCTTTAATGTGATGTGTTCCATCTGTCCGGACAAGTTTTGTGATACATTTTCATTTTCATTATTACATAATAGTTTTCAGCTCTTTCAGGTCTGATGACACTACGACTGGAAAAACTAGTTACAGTGCAACTGCAAATACCTTACATTTTATAAACGTAGACCTTTAAATCAAAGTGTACAGGAAAACGAATATGCAATTTAATATATAGACATATACAATTAGTTATGTCCCATATACCAAACTGTACAACTATTTTTATTGCACTTATATGTAACTACAGGTATTCTAATTAAGCTGATTTGGCTCCGTTTTGAAGAAGAAGAAAATAATAATAAGAAAGCCCCCCACCCCCTCACCCATTACAATGTGATCAGAGTTAAACCATTGAAATCCTTGAAGCCTCAGCTTTCATAGGAGATGGGGATTGTGCGGGTAGCATGAAGTAGCAGAATTGTACGTTCAACAGCACGTGTGTGCACATTGTTTTTTTTACCATATGCATGTGTAGATGCTTGGTGTTGGAATTGTGTTTCGTTCAGGTGAAAATGTAGTTGAGTTTGTAGCCAAGCTTCTTCCCTTGAAGTGGAAGTGCAGAATATCTATGTTGCTTAATTTTTAGCATGCTCTATTTTCGCATTCCGCGGCACGATGCGCCAATGTCCCCTAAAATGGGCATCATGGAGCTTAAGAGGTTTTAAGGGGTAAGATAGCCACCACACACACACATACACTTACCTTCGTACCACCCCATCGATACAGTACGTGTATGACCAATAGAGTGACAGTGAGAAACACATGACGGCCACCATGATGGATATAGCTGACACAAAGTAACACAGAGATGATGAACTGGACATCATGCCTCTAATAGTGTGTGATGTGGCATTGTACTGCACGGTCCCATATAGCATACACAGGCCTCCAAGATTACCCTGGGAGAGCAACAGATGAAAACACAGACAATGTAATCAAATTGCTGGGTTTACAATATAGTACTATACACAAACTATTACACTATTATTTGGAATACCGATATCTTCATTATTTCACATTATATGTGACAGTAGGCTAAATTGAGTCCTGTCTCTATTTTGTTAATGCACTGATACTACTTTCTGAACATATTTCCTGAAATCCTGAACATAAATGCATGAATATTTTTGATAAGCGGAGATAACACTGCTACCATGCAGCTACGCTAGTATTTGAATCAATGCTTTGGCTGTTTGTCTGCATCACTGTTTGAATACAAATCTGTAGGCTAAAAAAAAAAAAAACGCTGTAGAGAACACACGCCAAATGCACGCACTGACACGTTAACACATGCCCAACTCAGCATGACCAGTGTAAAGAGTTTAATTAGGCACGAGGTTTTGCGTCACATGGTTAAAATTTAAAAAAGTGTCTGGGCAGAGAAGGCTAGGTACTGTAGCCTATGTGTCGCTTTCCTACTAAAGTAAGTTAAACGTTTTACAAAATCTTCGTCTGTTCTGCCCAGAAACTGCAGTCACCATATCCGTATATTAATGTTTCAAAAACTGTATTTTCTGCAGTCGAACACAGGTTGTCGCTACTTGTTTATAGTTTCAGTTTAGCAAACTAGCATGGTCCCATATCTTATCTTCGGCAGGATTGTCTGACACATAGCGCGTAAAAAGTGAACCTGCCGTAGGCTAGTAGTCTACACAATTAAAGAAGTGGACACTTTTGACATTTAAATGAAATGTCACAAAATGGGAAGTAGCATTTGGCTACAGTCGTTCTGACAGGCTAGCATCCATCTTCCTTTCATGCAGTGATCTACAGTGCCATTTACTATATTTCCCCATTAACTTCACCTGGCTGATGGTGAGCGATGCTGCTGTAACGATGCCGCAGACGAAGCAGCTTGCATACAGTGCCAACTCTACGAGAAGCATCCACGGTAACGCCATGACGGCTCCTAGACGCAAGTCACGGTGTGTTTGAGTGAGAGTGAACTCTCCGGGAGCGCGCAGCTTTTAGCTCAATGTTTAGAGCGTCACCATCGGATGCGCGCCTTAAAAAAAAGCGTATAGCTCTCAATTGCGTAAATATGTTATTCTCAACTGATAAATATATCCTGGTCAGCTGGATCCAGCAGATATAATATGATAGCCTATTAAGATTAAATGACTGCCTCTACCAGGAGTACAATAACACCCCTTGAGAATACCCTGGGAAATCCTGTCTTCTTGAAAAGCAAGGCCATTCTTTTGTAATGCGAGATGTGTACTGTGTTTTTTTGGCATGCAGTATCAGGCATTTAGATTTGTTGCATGTGCAAGTTAGAGTATCATATATTATATTTGTGTGTGTGTGTGTGTGTGTGTGTGTGTGTTTGCGTGTGTACGCTAAGAGTGCGCGCCTGTTTGCTCTCATATTTCTTCCATGATGCGCCTAATCATAGAATGCCATGTAGCCTACAATTCATAAATACTGGAATATCTGTACTATGAATAGTTTTTAAAGTGCTTCTATATAATTTTCTGCCACTAGATTTCACAACAGCATCTAGTGGATGTGTGCTTGTGTGGGGTCACACTTATGCACATGCAGCCAGCACAGCATGAAAACAAAGGAGGATGAAAACAAAGGAGGAGGAGCTAATTTATAATTATATAATAAGGCCATAAAGAAAGAGTCTCAATTTTATTTTGGCAGTTTAACCCCATGGCTAGCATTGTACACATCAAATTAATTAATTAATTAATTAATTAATTAATTAATTGATTGAAGACGGTTTTGTATGCCAATTTTGTTGCACCTGCTGGTGTGACAACTGACACCAGATTGGTTTATGCAAGGCTGGCATCATCATAGTCATGTCATTTCACTGTTATGCAGATGATTGCCAGATCTATGTGCAGCTAAAAAACAATGACACTGTCTGGCCATTACACGAGTGCTTTGACAACATCAAGGCGTTGATGACTTTTAACTTTTTACCTTTAAATTGAAAGTAAAACTGAAGTGATGGTTTTTGGTGGCAAAGCTGTTGTTGATCTGGGTTCCTTAGTACTCCAAGTCAACCATCACAAATTTAGGGGTGAAAATAGACTGACTTTAAGATTTACAGACAGATTAGGGCTGTTGTTAAATCAAGCTTTTTTCAATTACAGCAACTGGCCAAAATAAAGTCAATTATTCCAAGAAAGCACTGAGACTGTAATCCACACTTTTGTAACCACTCGGTTGGATTACTGTAATGGACTGTATGTGGGAGTTAGTGGGGTCCCTTGTTGCCCATCTCCAGATGCAAAACACAGCCGCACGTATTTTACCTGGAACACGTACATACAAGCACATTTCCCCCATCTTGGCCTCACTACATGCCCGTACATTTTAGAATCCATTTTAAAATTATCTTGTTGAGGTTTAAAGGCCTAAATGGTTTAGGTCCACCATACATCTCTGAGCTGCTACACTTTTATGCACCCACACGTTCACTCAGGTCAGCTGACCAGCTGCTCCTGAGTGTGCCTAAAGCAAGGCGAAAGCTGATAGGGGATCGTGCATTTGCTGTGGCAGCTCCGAACCTGTGGAACGCTCTACCTTTGCCCATCAGTAGTACAGTATTATTAATAGGAGTAAATAATAATTATACATTAATTTAGCAAGAGCACTATTTGTAAGACCCGAGTATTCGTAGTATAGTACTGTAGTACTGTAGTAATAATAATAAATATTTGTTATAATTATTTATTTAATGTGTATTTGTGGGAATTAGGTTGTTTAAAAGCATTACTCTAGAAGAGAAAGAAATGAAGAAACCGCATTTGCTTGTGACACTACATATTAATAATTTAATATAGATAGATTTAAACATCAAAACCCACCAAATATTAAATGAGGCACAGTCACACAAAGTACTGTATCGATGACAAGGAAAATCTGATGCTAACAGAATAGCATGCCATTTCTCAGAGACTTGAAAAAGTATTATTTTGGTGCATTGTTAGATGTAGAATCTAATCCACAATATTAATATTTGGTGTGAGCTATTCCAAAACTAAGTGAAGTCTACTTAAAATTCCAGACAGGATAAACTTTTTGAATTCTTTGCTTTAATCTCCTGGAATGTAATAATTTACTTTGTAGTAAAATGGCTCTTAGCACTTATAGTTTTTCTGAATACTGAAAAACATACATATTGTCTTTAAAAGACAAGTGGAATTTGCACGTTTTCACTGGAAATACAGTAAATCTTAATAGTAAATAATGTGTAATAGATCACATATAAGCTCTTACGATGTACTTGTAAACATTAGTAATGTTTGAAAACTTTAAACGTTATTGTTAATACTGATTCTTTATAATTTAGCTGTGAAAGGTGGCCTATTACACATTTATTGTTGCTTTTCACAAAGCTACTCATAGTCTTGATATCATTACCACTAATCATTGACTATGTTTACACAAATTATTTAGTACATTCCCTTATCATAAAGAAGATAAGGGCAAATTATCAAAAAACATCTATTCAGAATATGTTTTGTATACCAAATTTGGTTTAGTAGAATATGAGAATGTCCATGTAAATGTAGAAATGTATTCTAAGATGACATATCAAGACAATAAAATCATTAATAGCTGAATTCTAACTGCTTGAATTCAATATTTTGTCCCTCTTGAAGCGTTTTAAGTTTTTAATTAGTCTGTTACTATTTGTCAAGTCTACAATATGCCACCATGTACAAACATTATATCGTTAATCTGAAAAGATAATAACCTAAAAGGAAAAATACGGTTCTACACCAAAACCAACGTTATAAAACAGTCACTGAAATGACAAAATACCTAGATTCTAATAAAGCATGCAAAACCACAATTCTGCATGGAACATAATGCATTTGTTGTTCCATTTAAATGTAGAACTTATATAGGCCTACGTCATCCCTGTGTTCATATTTATTATAGAAACACTCCAGGGGCTCATAGCCAAACAGTAATTAAATGAATGGTTTTATGGAATTTACTGATGATATGGGTGTTTATGCACCGTCTTCACACCACTAATGCTGAGTCCTTATAAAAACCAGGATAATACATATTTATAGACAGGATGCAACAGTCCTGCATACATGTAAGTGTATGATGTGGCTTTTGCGTGTTGACTGGCATACTAAGAAGTGGGACTATCACTGAGCATGTTAAGTGCCTCTCTTGAGTGCATGTGCTTCTCTTTACAAATGTTGATCCAAATGACATTTAGATCTCAGGCTACTGAGACAAAAATATGAACCTTTTCCTATAAAGAAGAGGAACCCATACCCAATAATCACAAGATTATTTAAACTTCTGGTGAACATGTACATGCAAATGCCTTTAGACTATATCTGACTTTAGATGTTTAAGATAATTGTTGTAAATCCCATGTTCATCTCATAAGACTGCATCAATAATAACAATTTCCAATATAACATTTTAAAATGTTATGCAATGTTGCTTTTCCTGCATAAAGTTTCAGTGCCCAGAAAACTTGTCCGCCACTTGTTCGCACAAACAGTCAAACAATGCAGAATAGCCCACACAGGATTATTGGTCGTGATTATCTTCCTAGTAACTTTATGGCTGGTGTGTTGGTGATGGTACCCACATCACCCTACAGGACACCCAGGTAGTCTGAAGGCATCTGGTACAGGGCTATCCAGCTTGCACACGATTTTATATATTCCTTTTTTCCAGCAGGGGTCATTGTCTCTTCCTGTCCGAATGGCTGAATAAAACTCTCTCAGGGCCACTTCTGATACCTCGATAAACTTTTCTGGGACCTAGATACAGAAGAAGAGACATATTGTGATTGAACATTAATTTAAATTAAAAAATATAAAACTTCAGTAGCCAACATGATTAATATCATTACTGTTGCTGTTTAGCTCAGTTGCTATAGTATATAATACCTGGAGTATGTTTGATTCCAAGTTGACCAAATAGCTTTATATCCATACATAAGTAATGGATGTGGATACAAATGTATTGCCTA
Source organism: Typhlichthys eigenmanni (assembly GCA_027564635.1). Classification (NCBI taxonomy): domain Eukaryota; kingdom Metazoa; phylum Chordata; class Actinopteri; order Percopsiformes; family Amblyopsidae; genus Typhlichthys; species Typhlichthys eigenmanni. The sequence continues at coordinate 4,474 of JAODUK010009737.1, read as the reverse complement.
TGTTTAGCGCATTCATACAAACAGCATTGTTGTAAGGCACTTTGGTTAAAATAGCATACAAACAACTGTACAATTGGCCTGGCAGCCAGTGTATTCCACTTGCAGTCTGTTTAAACACACTCACCTGATAGACGTTGCTTTTATTATAGTGCAGGTTAAGTATTCTGTAAAGTTCTGTATCGCGGCCCATGTGTAGCTGACTCTCTCTCCCCAAACAAGACGCAACATCCCTGAGAAACACAGACACAATGGCGTAAAGCTGTGTTCAATTTGTGTTTGAAAAATTCCCAAATTGATTTACATTATAGACATCACATCCTAATTCTCAAACAGCCAAGAATCACAATGTGGATGATTCACTGATATTTCCAAAAAACTAATCACTGAATTGCCTGAACTGCAGACAATCTAATAAAGATGCATTTACATTTAGCAGACACTTTTAGCTAAAGTGTAGCTAAAGTGCTGAATTCCTCTATAGCTGAATAGATCGTATAACATAACTTTGTAATAAACACATTATGTTACAATGACCTCACCGGTTATCAAGGCTAACCTAGTTCCTAAGCTTCATACTATTTCATATCAACCTGTTCATCATTTATAATAAATCCTTATAAAACAGAAAGGAGAGACATTTATTTAAATACAAAAATAGACAAACAGTTGATCACAAATGGAAATGCAATTCTAGATAGGTACAGTATATGAGTCTGGATTATACTTCACCTAATATGTCTGCTACACTAAGCACTACTGTATGATTATTATGGTTCAATTACATGTTTTATTTAATTACAATTGCATTTAGTTTATTTCACAACAAGGTTTTTAGTTAAATTATTAATATATTCACATTTTTGTAAGAGTATGTTGGTTGTAATCTAAAATGATGAATTAATGGCCTATCCTTAATAGTAGACTGAGCTTGTCTGTACAAAATAATTGAAGGATTATGGCGAATGAGTTGAACAATAAACAATGCAAACCTAGACCAACCGGGTGAGAGCCTCACGAACAGCCTGCCTTGCAAAGCGCTCCATCTGGATGTAGAAGAACTCTCTGAAGTTGCTGAACCACTTAATGAGCTGTGAGGTCACACAGCGGTTAAACTACAAAAGAGAGAATCTATTAAAATACATAATTTATTCTGCTTAATGCTAAAAAGACTTTCATCAGGTACAACATTTAGAAGGTCTGCCGATCATTCTACATGTTTTGTACAAGATATCTTTCAAAGCCATAACTGTATACAAATACACACCTTGACATCAGGAAAGAAGGTTTTAAGTGTGTTAGAGCTGGGGTATCGTGCGTAGAAGAACATTAGCTTGGCTTTCTTTAGATGGCAAGGAGATAAACCCTCTTGGGTGTATAGGATTCGTTTAAGGAAATACTCTCACAAAGACGCACACAAAGGCATCTTTCCGTGTCATGCTTTCGTTTATTAGAATTATACATTGTTGAATAACAATGTGTTATTCTGCTCAAACGAGGTGCCTTTGTTTGAGTTGCACTTCAACATTTGAATTTCTGAGAGACACAAGAATGTAAGGCATTATATTTTTACTATATATTATTATTATTATCCAACAAGCTGAGCTCTTTGATGCAAAATATGTCCTTTTACACCAGTCTACTTTGTATTTCAGTTGAATTGTTACTGTTATTCAATGAAGTTTATGTATAGGCCTGTCCAGTGCCGCCCACACTGAATAAGTGTCTGAAGAATCATCTGCACTATCAGTGTTCATATCTAAAGATCCAGTACTCCTACCTCCCAGTGCAGGCAGTGCAGTGAAATAGATTTAATTTTAAAACCCAAATACAGATCAGATGTCTATTCATTTCTTAACAACAATGCATATTCATTTCAGTTCAATCTAAAGTACTCTGTGTAAGTATATTATTTTCATAATAACACATCTTACATTATGATAATTCTACACCAAAAATAATGAAAGCTAATAGTGTCAGCATCAAAAGCACTTTAATGTAACGTGGCGTACTACAAGGACACTATTCATTCCTAATTTTAAGTGAAATTATAAAACAATTTACATTTCTCATTCCACTATAGAGAAACTTCACAACCAAATACAATTATATTTTCAGATTAACATTTAAATGTATATTCTGAGTACCATAGGCTATAATGACAAGATTACTAAACTATGCACCTCTATTCTATCCTATATTTGATTTAGACCTCTTCAGACCGTTTGTGCATTCATGAGCTTCAACATGAAATGTGGCCATGAAAGGATATTCCCCCCGGTGGCAGGTACAGCTCTCCTCCGTCCAGCACCCCGTCTCCTCTCAGGCCTCTGTCCCTCTCCCTGTCAGCGCCGCGGGGGTGGGGGCCCAAGGAGTGCTCCAAGTGGCCTAGGAGCGGGAGGGGGAGGAAGGGGGTGGCGTGCGAGGAGAGATGGGGCTGCAGCTCCAAGAACGGGTGGGAGTGAGGGGGTTCCTGTAGGGAACGGGCGAAAAGCTGCTGCATGGAGTAGTGCAGGATGGGGAGAGGGAGCGAGGTGGGCAGGGTGTGAGGAGGAGGAGGAGGAGGGAAGGAGGAGGAGAGGGCTTTGGACTGTGTGAGAGGGGGCAGGAGGGGGGGTCGGGGGAGCGAGGCATGCCGGAGGACAAGGCCGTGGTGGGAGTGAGCGAGCCGCGGCTGCAGGAGAGCGGCACCCTTCCGCTCACCGTCACCGTCGTCGTCGTGCGACCGCGGGATCGCCGCAGCGACCCGCTCCGCCGGCTGTCCTTCACCACGCGGTTCACCGGGAGGTGCGGGGCTCCCGCTGGCCGCCTCCAGGCGCTGCCTCTCCCGGGGGTCGCTGTCTTCCTGCGGCCCCCCTCCCCTGCCAGCCTCTTCCCCGCCCTCGGCCACGTGGGCGTACAGGCGGAGGACGCGGTCTATGACCCGGGCCACCGTGTTGCCCAGCTCCAGCTTCAGGGCCCGGGCAAACCCCTCCCCCCCCTCCTCGCCGACGTCCAGGCCCTCGTCCCACTCCCCGCCCTCCTCCTCGCACGCGTCGCCTTCCCGCCTCTTGGCCGCCCCCTGGGGGCTGTGGAGAGGAATGGCGGGCAGGAGAGACTCCTCCTCCGTAGCCCCCCCGCCTCCTCGGCAGAGAGACTCCTTCTCCGTAGCCCCCCCGCCTCGCTTCTCCTTCCCCTGCCCGGGCTTCCTCTCCTCCTCCTCCATGCGCTGTTCCCCAAACACCCTCCACACCTTCTCCTGCAGGGCCTGCAGCCTCTCCCTGGCCTCCTCCAGCTGCTCCTTGAGCTCCTCTCTCTCCTTCCTCCTCCACTCCTTCCCTCCGCCCCGCTGTCCTTTCATCCTCTTGACCCGGGAGATGTCGTCGCTCCACTCGGCCACCAGGGCGGCAGCGCTGCGTTTCTTGGTCCCAAACACACCCTCCTCCGCTGAGCGTCCTCCTGCCTCACTCTCCTCTGTTCCTCCTTCAGCCTGTCCATCACCCTCCTCTTCATCACGCTCAGTGCTAAAGGGGTGGAAGCCCAGGTTGGGGTTATGCGCGGTCAAGCGTAATTGCCCTCTGCCCCGCCTGGGGGCGCCAGCGGGATGAAAGAGGTGATGTATGAGGGGGTATCCTGCAGAGGATGCTGAACTAATGGGTGGCCACCCCCCATCAGACCGGGGGTTTCCGGGGAGCGCAGCGGTACGTTGATGGGGATGGAATACAATATTCTGAGGGTAGTCAGAAGCGTCGTCGTACAGCTCTTCAAGAGACTCCATGGCTAAAGGACAGAGTGAACGATTATTACTATAGCGCTGTTTTTGCCAGAATGCATCATTTAAACCTGTCAACTCAAAGTTCAAATAAGCATGACCCTATACGAGTTGCAAGACGTTTCTGTGGAAACACACTTAAAAGTTCACAAACATTTCCACATTTTCTGATCATTTTTTCAAAGATTATGTTAAAACAAATTGTTTTGGGGGATTATTGTTCAAAGGTTTGTTTAAATGACTGGAAAATAGGCTTACTCTCCGCACTACTTCCCTTACTCAGGACTGTTGGGTGCATAGGGTTGCTATAGCTACAGCTACATACATCTGTAGATACATACAAATCTGTTATGTCATATTATTAAACAGTTGATCAAAGAACAAGTATTTAAATGATATATTAATTGTGTTCCTTTAAAACAATCGATATTTAACTTGTATCATTTTGCATGCCACAGTAAACCTGCAGCACCCCTAACAAGTTCATCACAGAGCAAAACTGCTGGCAATGTGCTGCAGGCTGACGACCTGCCTTCCTTTCCTTCCTTCCTCTGGTTCAACTCATCTCTCAGAGCACTTTCCTGCCTTCATTTATCTCACTGTTATCAGTTCAGACAGCCTGTTAAGCACTGTTTGATCATAGTGTTAACCGTCTCTCTCTCTCTCTCTCTCTCTTGCTCTCTCTCTCGCTCTCTCTCTCTCTCTCTCTCTCTCTCTCTCTCTCTC